>JAJLRJ010000002.1:2613782-2918782 GCA_024195265.1 Dendrophyllia cribrosa | reverse complement strand
GTCCAGAAGCAGATACAAAACCTGTACAGACACAGTGTGAACGTAGTCTTATTGACAAGTTCGAATCAATTTTCCGGTAAAGGACTGACAGACGATGCATCTATAACCTATTTGAATAAATGAATGCAGTCTTTATTATAAAAAAAAAGGAAAATCAGTAACTAATAAGTAAAAACTAAGTAAGAACCCAATACAGTTCTTGTTACTTTTGTTAACAGACTAGAACCCGATACTGATATAATTAGAGGGTTGTACACAAACAAAAAAATAGTCACTGCAACGAAACACGCTACTCAGCAGGTGAACATATGGACGGTTCATGAGGGGTTTAGTTCCCTAAGCTAAATTTAACAGCAATAATTTTTGCACCTTTTCAACTGACTTAGCATAAAAAGTTATTGGTTACTTTTTCTACAATGAGTAATAAAATGCCTTGGAACACTTACGAAAATAGCAAGAAAGTTGAAAGTCGACAAAATGTTCGTCCGCACTGCTTTTTCAGATAATCGAAGCTGAATGAGCAAACGCAAACATGCGCGGAAGGGCAGACGAGGAACTAAAACTTTTTTAAGGAAAGTAAGCATGTCACGAGCATGGAATAGAAAAAAATATATGAAAATCGAACGCAGGACTTTGCGGAAACCGGACAGATGCTCTAACTAACCGTGAGCTACTGCGAGACTCTTGGTTAGGTAGATCATTTACTAAGTTCAAATGTGATACTCGTCCTGCATACTGCTGGATCAGTAATGTTGAAAACATCAATCGTTTATTGTATCAATTTTGCTGTAGAGAATGAATTGCATGCGTAATTAACAATCGAGTTTTGCGGATATTCTAATTGTTGAGAATTGCTTGATCTGGGCTACCAGAGCTAGATCAGTCCTAACTGACTTGAAGTGAAACAATCTGAAAGGGAAAACTTGATTTTAAGGCAAAAAAGCAACGACAGAAATCAAAATAAAATAAAAAATACACTATAATATCATAAAGTGCCCCGTATTTCGCTTTGCGAAACATTAAACTGCTTCTTCGGGGCAAAAACTAACAATGATTTCAACTGTAAAAAAATGAAATACTAATGAAATACAAACATGAATATAAATATAAATATGATTGGTGAAAGGTTTGACAGGTGATAAACTAAATAGCTAGTGATGAAAAGCCGGTTATTACAATGACTTTCGTCGTGTGTATAATATAATATAAATAGTATATACCTTAGAGTTCCAAAGTAGCGGCCGCCCAGAATCGAGCAGGACTAAGGGACCACAACTTTCGGGTAGCCACTACTTTTGGGCAGCTTAAATACGTGAGTAATTGAAAAAGAAAATGGTAAAAAAAAAAACGCGGAATGAGCATAATGTCGTTGTAATTCTCTCTTTCGCATTGATTCTTCGGCATTCTTCAGTACATGCAGTAAAACAGGGAATGGGTGGCTGTACACAGGCTAGAAAACACTAAGCTATTCTATCTGCATTGGAGACGTCAATGCTGCGTATTTATTTTTATTTATTGGCCATGTACTCGCTGAGGGATAGTTCTGTCTATCCTCAATTTCTTTATCGCGACAACGACATGATATTTCAAATTCTTTGCCTATTACTCATGGTCACACGCCGCTGTAACGTGGGTCAATTGACAAACATTTGAATTCCATCACCACGTGCGATTTGATAGAGAATTGGCGTTCGCGCTAGTTTTTCTATCGTTTTGCTGCTACACCGTGCTGACGAGACCCAACCAGGTCGAAACAGCTGTCCACGGTTGTATATTGGCTTTCAGTTTGGGCTCTATCATGTCGTTGTCGCGTTAAATGTTCTACGTAGTATCAGCCTTGCTCTATACTTTGATTTTATGTCTATTTTTGGCTGACTCGATCTGTTACAGATCCTACGTACACCGGCAGCTTTTTCGTTCGCGGTCCCTTGCTTCTTATTTACTATTGGAACGTTACTTTCGGGGCGGGGCGTCGGGAAATACTGGAAAGGTTCGAAAATTAACGTTACTAGTGGGGGGGGGGGGGGGGGGGGGGGGGGGGGGTGGGGGGTGGCTACGTTCGGAACTCTACGGTGATACAGTTTTGACATGAAGAGCCATCGATCATTTCATTGGGAGGTCCAGCGTTTTGGATTTGCCCTTGTTCATCCTCAGACGAATTTCCATCAACAGGTACACAATCAAAAACGCTCCTAACAGTGCAAACCAGACAGCCCACACTGCAACAGGGACCACAGCTAGGAAGAACCCCAGGCTGATGTTGATAAGAGCCAGGATAAGGCCGAGGCGACCGATATTCTTATGGAATATTTCCCAAATAACTCGACCTTTGGACCTTGAACCATCAGGGTGCTTGTGAGGACGGCTGAAATAAACAATTGTTATGTATTTATTAGATATTTTTAAATTGACAAGAATACCAAGCATAAATAATCAATCAATGTCAATCCATATTGTTGTACAGGAATTCACGTGTTCGGTCAATTTTGTAGGGCCACTGACCATGCGTTTTTTTCTTTGTTTGTGAAGGAGAGAAAAGGAAAAATTCCCAGGTATTTTGATGAATATTTATTATTTCCTTAGACGCTCTCCAGTTTCATGGATGGGGGTAGTGTTGGGCAGCCTTCAATTTTGTGTTTACTACGATGCATTTCACCCATAGTCTCTTAGTTATGTACAGGCTGTGCCCAATTTTCTACTAAGACCTTCAAAGAACATTAAGTCACCGTCAATCACTTCAAATATCAAATCCAGTGAGTCTTTTTGGTTTCCCGGGTTGGCTTTCACTGATGTGTCACCGGTAGAATTAGGTCTTTCTTAAAACCACGAGCTACACTGCAAATGCACTATTTTGTTAGCTACTTGGTTTGCTGTTTTCCACTTACAAGAACGCGTTCAGAGGCTGAGTCAAACCAATGATCATAATCACTAGACCCAGTCCACCATGAGCAAACTTGAAATGGTCAAATGGCACAGAAATTATGGCACAGATAAAGCCTGCGAATGCCAAGACAAGACCTGACGCCTAGAAGAAAAAAAACACAAGAAAATAAAGAAAATTAGCTCATAAGATCTTTAATTTTAAACTGCTTCACCTTCACCATGTGGATGCACGGTGATGTAGTGCAGTAATGGTTAGCGCTTTGGACTTCAGAGCAGGTCAGTGCTTCGAGACCAGGTCTTGGCCATTGTGTTGTTTCCTTGGACAAGAAATGTCACATCGTCTCTCTCCACCCAGGTGTATAAATAGTTACCAGTACAAAAAGCAGGGAGTGACCCTGCAGTGGACTAGCATCCCATCCAGAGGGAATATTCACATTGTTTCTCTCCACCCAAGTGTATTAATGGTTACCAGTGAAAAAAGTAGGGAGTAACCCTGCAATGCACTAGCATCCCATCCAGCAATATTCCTAGTTGCTTCATGCTTCTGTGGCGCTGGCATGTGGGTTACTTGTGGCTCGTGTGCTACTTTATCTTTACCTCATCTTCACCATGGACTCACCTGAATTCCACGATGCATCTTAAACCACCAAGGATCCTTGTGTCGAAAGTAACGTGCTATGAAGGCCCCTGCTTGTAGAAGTACCCCCCATCCAAGGAACATAAAAAGACCGTGGAGTGCAATGAGGTTAAAGTCTGATGACCCACACCCACCAGCAGATGGGTTGGTATCAGCCTCTGCTGCAGTACCCTCCAAGATCCAGATGTCATTAAGAAATCCTTCACCACTGCAAAATAAACAAATTAGAAAGCTCACCAACTGAGAGGGTTATTGGTCTGGTTTCCATTGATTCACACTGCCTATTGAATAGTAGTAACATTGTCATGCCTTGCAGGTGTTATGGGTCCAACCATTTAAAAATACCAATTTATAAAACTTAAATGCGAGTAAAACACTGAATTGGATCTCCAGTTTTTATTTTGACAGAGTTCATTGAGATTCATTGATAATTAATAACATTTCCAACCAAACCAATGCTGATTTTACATGTACCACCAAATGTATTAAACTAAACTTAAAGCAAAACCAATAGTTGAGTTTATTAATGATAGGTTACCTGCAAGAAAATTGTATAAAAACAATTGCTGACAGCCAAAGTTAAAAAGCAAAGTTAACCTGCAGGAAGATGAATGTGCAGCCCCATGACACCTTAATCCTCTTATTTTATTACTCTCATAACTTAAATGCCAGTCTCCCATTAAAGCTAATTTGCTGAGTTCAGGCAAGCAAGCCACTAATAACAGGTGTAAGCTAAGGGGTCTCTTGTGTTCCTCACTACAGTTAGCAGACTTGAACCACTTTAATATTGACAGTGCCAGAAGTTTGGAGGACTGGAATTAGTCAGAGTGGTTTTCATATTACAGAGGAAAAGTTTGTATGAATTCCGGTCTGCCTTGGACAAACAAAATGTCCAAAATTTGGTTTTTTTTTGTGAAGATGTCCATAAGAAGAGCTTTAACTGTTAGTATTAATTAAATCTTTCAGGTTACTTCTGAAGTTGCAGGGTTGTCAGGGCAGGAGATCGGTTGTTTATTATCAAATGCTTACTCTAGGCCTTCTCCACCAAACATTATGATACCATCATCAGTGGTTGCCATTACATGACCAGCTCGTTTTGCTGGGGGTGTGCCCTAAATAAACAAATTCAGTTTGCAATTAAAATTTGGCCTGCACATTACTACATGTAACTGCAGATCATGTAAACATAACTTTGTGTAAAAAAATGAAAATAAAAAAGGAAATGGAATGGAATTGTAAAAAAGTAAAATAGAAATGTGAATATGAATATATGAAACTCATATATTGGAACTGCGGATATATACGAGTGAGATTTGTGATCCTCGCTGTGTGCTCTCAACTTATTAGCAGTTGAAAAAGCAATGGTTACCCGAAAAAAAAAATTCAAGCCTGAATTTTTTCAGGTTGCTTTTTCAACTGCTTAAGTTGAGAGCACACTGCGAGGATCACAAATCTCACTCATAAAATAGAAATGTTAAAATTATGCAAATGTCACACATCATAATATAATTCAAATATGTAGGCCTGACATTACTTTCCAGATCATACTAGAATGTTGTTATAATTTTAATCACTGGTTATTTAAATAAGTTTAATTAATGATATTTACCTCAACTTTTTTTCTTTGCCACTCATTTTTATCAGGATTGAAGACAGCTATTTCATCAGCCTCATAACTTGGGGTCTGTGTAAGAAATAAACAAATTAAAATGCGCCATTATATAAATTTTAAACTATAAATGTCACCAAAAATGTTAAATTAAGCTGTGTCAGTAGCAATATCATATGTAACTACTTAAATTTTGGGTATACAATGTACATTATTATATAAATATGCTTTTTTTGAACTTTGGGTATATTTAATACGTATTTAAGGAATATTTTATTAGGAATATTGGGTATTTTGAGTAGTTGTCAGATGTTTTTATTTTGGATGCATCCATTTAATTTAATCCCAGGGGCGTAGCTTAAGCATCAGGTGAACGGTCGGCATGTGACTTGCCTCAGTAAAAATACATTTTTGAATACTTGTAGTACATTAGCATTGGATCTCTCTTGAAGGAGGCTTCCCATAAAAAAAATGAAAGAAGTGGAGATTATTTTTCATATTGTCTCAGTATAAAGAATATTCATCTGGCCACAGCCCTGAATCCACTGGCCAACCCTGCATGACCACCCAGAAAAATCACTGCTTGATTAATTTAGAAATCTATACATTGAGACATGCATGAGGAAAAAAAAAACAGTCATTTCACATTTTACACCCTGCCTGAGCCCTCCCAACCAAATAATAATAATACAGAATTTAATTGACAGCTAATACACTTACCCCTAACACCGACTTTGACTTTTCGCTACCCCCATACAACACTGCTCTTCTCTCACTACCATTCAGTGGAGGAAGCATAGCCATGGAGGGATAGATCCTGGGAGTTGAACATTCTTCCAAGCGCGTCCATTCTGTTTTGGTGGCGTCAAATTTCCAGTTATCTTTGGATGGACATGGTCCTCCTGTCAACCCCCCTCTGAAAGTAATTTCAACTTCCAATTTATAAGCTTATTTTAATACTTAATGCATTGGAAGCACAGTGGTGTAGTGGTTTAAGCACAGTGGACTTCGGATCTGAATGTCAGTGGTTTTGAAGGTCTCGGGTCTCAGCCGTCGTGTTGTTTCGTAAGACAAGAAACCTAATACAGTAAACACCCACATATATGAATCTAGTGATTTAAGAACCTGTAGGCAGAAATTTTGGATTTTAATACCCCAAAATATAAGAACCTGTTTTAAGCCAACCAAAGCCACAAGGTTCTTATATAAAGAGTCACCCTGAATAATAAACAGTGCTGTAGCCAAAATGTGGGACTATAAAATACAAAATTAATTTGTTATACAATGTACATTTGGTCCTTCCATAAAAATACAGTACCGCTCAGAGATAAGCGAACATAGCACTCGCGTTCTTAACGCTACCCTAACGCGTTTGAATTTGCGTTCACGTTATTTTGAACGCATCGGGTGAATGCGTTTTCTTTAACGCGTTAAGCCTTTGTTATTCATAACCAACATTTCTTTTGTACTCCAAAACAAAAGGCGAGTCCACCGGGACTAGTCTTTTGAAACTGCCACATCGACAATAATGCGAGAATCGAAATCCAAAACAAGGGGAACAAAATCATGACAATTACACGGCTATACAAGCGCTCAAACAGAGCGACAAAATAAACAATTTCGAGACTCAATTCGCCTCGCGACTCCAAAAAACATAACAGAGTTCAGCAAACAACGTCTATCGAAGCGTTTAGTGATCGCATTGCACAAACTTTAGCGCGATCGATGGTTCACTTGGTTGCATCTTCAAACACTGTTTTCGCCGTTTACGATACGCTACGCTAAATTTCTTTGAGATCATGTGAATTCGATGGCCGAGTTTTGTAATTCACGAGCAAGGTAACTTATAATTTCTTGAAAGAGATCGATTGCGAATGTGATTGAAGTTTTCGTTTACGCAAGCGATACGCTATGACAAGCGAAATTTAAAGATCGATTGCGATTTTCTGTTTTTTCGAGTGTTCGAAATGTTCGACGAGGGAGTTACTGATATGTCAATCATTGCAAGTTCTAGCTGTCATGTATGCAAATTTTTACTTTTGATTTGCACGTGACAATTTTTATTGCAAACTTCTAAACAGCAATTCAGCGAAGGTCAAAACAATGAACAACAAAGCGAACGGATTCGCACCATTTTAAACTACTTTGCAGTTGTTCTAATTTTTAAACTACTTTGCAAAACACTGTCTATCGAAGCGAAGTTTGGTCGCCTTGCGCGAACGGCCTTAATTAATTTTGCCGGATTGGACGAGACAACAAATTCCCCTTCGATCGATACAGCCTGTGAGGGGCGAGCGTCGTAATTGTCACGGCAATAATAATAAAAAAATATTATCTCCGGTTCTATCAGGCGCACATACGTGATTGAAACAGCAAAATACTCCTACTTTACGGGCGAAATCTGTGATAAAAGATTTTATGGCGCGCCGATTACTGTTGAGCTATTTCTTTGCATGCGAAAGTTCAGAAAGATAAGCGGCCTCTATGATAGTCGGCAAGGATCAACCAGCGGAGAGATCACAAAAGTTCGAAACATGTCGCAGATCCAGTCATCGCCGATAACCTAATGAATATAACCTCCATATCCGTTCTAGTTATTAAAACTGTTATGTTTTGTTTATGCGAGTGCCATCGCACGTCGATATAATTTGTCTTTCGATAAACAGTGCTGCTCGGTTTATCGATTGAATGAATGAAAACCATTGGAATACGGTATGTAATGTCTTTTGAAACGTCAATTAACTTCTTTTCACAAAATATCAATGGCAGTGAACAATAACCAAACTCATACATACTAATGCGTTAACTTTAACGCACTATTTCGCGTTTGTTTAACGCAGCTTAACGCAGCTGAACGCGCGAGCGCGTTAAAACCAATGCGTTCATAACGCATTCTTAACGTGAATTTTGGTTCGCTTATCTCTGAGCGGTTCTGTATCATTACAGAAATTACAGACATACAGTACTGTATAATCTCTCTATAACAAAGTGGTTTAGATATACAGTTCCCCCAATGTATTCATGGCACATAGTCATGAAGGTAGACAGGTCAGCAACAAGAGCTCAACAGCAATTGCAGAGCTCTGGACATAAGTTGTTCAACTTGTTATGTTGTGTTTGAATACATGTACATTCAATTCAGGTATCAGTGTTGTTCAGCACAAATACATGTACTGTTACTTTAGTCCTGATTAGGATACACAAACTGATTAATAGTAATTTTAAGAACCTATTAAGAACCTATTTTGCCTAAATTGTTAGTAACTACCCCAAAATATAAGAACCTATTTTAGGGGTGGCGAATGGTAAATCCGAGACTCGCCGAGATGCCGAGACCCTTGTTTCAAAATCCGAGACCACGACCGCAGCTACGTTATAAAATCCGAGCCCGAGACCCAATGCGGGAAAAAAACCGAGCCCGAGACTCAGTGCAGTGCTAAAAATATCCGATTCACTTATCAAACAACAAACAAGGATGAAGGATGAGAATGCTTGACAGAAGTATCCGAGACTCCCGAGACCTTGAGGAAAAAAATCCGAGACTCCGAGACAGAAAAAGTGCCAGCCAAACAAGACTTTGAGACTTAAAACAAAAACTGCCGAGATTTCGAGACCGGAACAAAATTTTCCGAGATCCACGAGTTTTGAAGGTACCATTCGCCTGACCCCTTATTTTGCCAGACTTCAAACAATCTAGGTTCTTGTATGTGGTTGTTTACTGTACTCCACAAAATTGTCTCTCCATCCATTTAACTTTTTTTTTCTTTTTTTTTTTTTTTTTTCGATTTATAATTTGCAGGGCCCCACTGAAAAACACCTTGGTGATTATGGGCACCCTGGATAAATATGAATATTATTATTATTATTATTATTATTGTTATAGGTGTATAAAACATTTCATAAGTCTTTTAAATTTTCTTTTTTTTCTTTCTTTTTTTGAATGGTATGTATTATTTTTGGGAAAGATTTCAGGGTATTCAATTTGGATGAATTGATTATTCCCTGTCATTTCCCCCCTTGGGTACCCCCTGCAGGGAATGCATGTTTCTCTTGTCCCTCTACAGAGAGACATGTTTCCCTACCAAGACTCCAGCCCATCCCCTACATAAGACATAAGTTGTGAACATGCATGGGCCATCCAAGCCATAGACCTGTGAGGAGTATGGCTTTTAAGCCCTAGCAAATTTAAATGCCCCACCCCTCCAAAATTGAATACCAATGTGCCACCATTCCCCCCCCCCCCCCCCCCCCCCCTCCTCCCAGCCCCCACCGGAGGCCCCCTCTCAATAGTCGTTCAATATTTACAGAGGTCAGCTTCAATTTATGTTGAAAGTGCTACAACCATGCCCATCTTTTGTTTTTCGATCACACCCTATCACTGGATAAACCTTTCTGTTGGTTGGTTGCTGGGACACAGTTCAAAATCTATTTTGGCCGAAAAACGCTTACAAAAACAAAACAAATTTCTGAGATTCAAATGCATGAACATTGAACTATTGTGTTTTATTAACTATGATGTATTTACATGCATGTACTGGCAACTGCACTAATGATTCACTTACCCTAAGCAGCCTCCATACATGACTAGTTCATCTGGCTTGGTCATAGTTCCAGCGTGCAGACAGCGCGAGTGTGGATACTTCGGATTATAGTTGTTTGAACCAGAAAATTTCTCCTGCCATTCGTCTTTGTCAAAGTCAAATTTAAATGTGTTTGAATACCGTGTTCCCGAGAAACCATGAGTCACGTAAAATCCATTCTTGCCGCTGCCGTCGTCGAATATTCCTCCTGCAGATCCGTAACGGCTTTCAGGTTTAACCTTCGAGTTTTCGCCAAGCCTTTTCCATGTTTTGGTCGAAAACTTGAACTGCAAAATGTCGTTGAAAAACGTCCTTGGGGGACCGGAATATTCACCTGTCGAAATGTAGAAAGAATCGCCTGTGGCACCATACACCATGCTAAAACGTTTCTCTGGTGATACTTGACTCGCCTTAAAATTAACTTCGGTCCAATTTTTTAACGCCAAATTGAATACCCAAGTGTCGCCAAAATTCGTGCTGCCCTTGCCGCCAAAAATAATCAGTTCGTTCGCGGCTCTGTTGAAACCAATCGACGAATCCCTCCTCGGCGAGGGAAATTGCTTGGATATTTCCTTCGCTGATATCAGTCGCCATTTGAGCTTCGAAGAAGCAAGCGGCACAAGCAACAAGATTATTAAAGTTCTCAACATGTTTGAGAGATTCAACCAACTGATCTCAGCTGCCAGTGATTTCTGTAGACGTTATTTCCACTTTTATACAGTGTGGCATTCAATATTGGTTGCGTATGTCACAGATTCACAATGACTAGGCAAAAAGTTATAAACAATCACATGAATATGCATTGCTTATAAAATACTTACGCGGGTTTAATTAAACATCGTAGTACGTCTGCTGTTTTGCGCGTTTGGTAGGTCACGCATTTTGTTTTAGTCAGATTAGCGGGATGCCGGGCGCCGGTGCGTGAAAATATGAAATAAACAGAGATTCGGTCATCCAATATTTTATTTCACACTTATTGATTCCGACAAGATTCTTTGTACCTTGGTATAATTCATATTTTTCATAGCCATTTTCATCTTTGCATTACAGTTAAAGCTTTGCATGACATGGCAGATTGCTTTGGCTACGGCTAAACAAAACAAAACAAAAGAACGTCGTATTGCGTCGTCAGTATAAGGACGCTATTCATACGTCATTGAAATTTTTATTGTTTGTAAACCGTACACTTTTGGTCTTATCGTAGGAATGCACTGTCATCGTTTGTAAATACATGTAACTGTTTTATTTTATATTATTATTATTATTGTTATTATTATTTTTATCATGCGGTGAGCTAATTGCTACTAACTGCGAAATTTGGTACGGCGCAGTAATTTACATCACGGTAAAGACACTAATTAAAGAAGTCATTCCTAAGATTATATGTGGTAAATTACACTTTCATTGTAGTTTCCGAATTTGAAAATTGCAAAACACCCCGATGATATTTAATTTTGTAACATATTGAAAAAGATAAAAAACAGCACCACAGAACTTTTTCCTCGTTCACAGACAACGGATGCGGTTACGTATTAAACACCCATACGCTACATCTATTAATTCTACTAGCTGTTTTTATCAAAAGAGAAGTGCTGCGAGTGTGTTGTGGTACGTTGGAATAGGGAACGCCATGAGTCGTCAAGTACCAAATTACAGGCTGAAATATGGTATATGTTGGCTTTGTTTATCCCAGATTATTTCTTAAACTTATTTATTCCAGAGCGTTGATTTTAGAAAAGTTGATGTCAACGGTGTTTTTAAGTGATCCTTATAAATATAGGAATAAATACCCTCAGATATTTGATCCAATATACCATGTTATGAGCTTGAAATTCAGTATAGTAATATATTAAAAGATCAACAACAAAAATGCTACAACAAAGTGGGTGTGTTTTTAATTTATTATAAAAATATATACACCCTTCAAGAAACGTTGTCCAACAAAAAGAAACTCAATAAAACTTGTATGTGGCACTGTAAGGCCATGATTAATTTGACTATAAATCATTCAATATGCTTGCGGTTCAATGTGAAAATAGATATAACTTCTAGAGTTCTCATCCTTTTAAAACTGAAACATAAATGTATAAAATATCCAACAATGTTAAAATGTTCAATGCAAAGTAGCTGTTTGGAATGTGGCATTATAAAGCGTTGTTAAGTTTTCATTAGCTTGAGTATACATTGGAAAGAGGACTTGATCAGGCAAGTAGTTCAAGGAAATCGTCTCTGCATCGGGTATAGAGCGGTCTTCAAAAGCTTTTAGATACCATAGTTATAATTCGGTCGATCGAGAGAATAAATAAATAAGTTCCACGTAGAAGTATCGCACGAATTAGCCCATAACAAAGCTGAAAGACTCATAAAAGCACACTGTCTTCCTCTAGAAATATCATTGACACGATAAGTACCTTGATGAACACTTCCACGGGCGGAAAAAACAGAATTAAGCATGATAAACTTTCAAGCCTACCTTCTCGCGACGTGTGAAGACCTCGTGTTGGATTCCGCTGACCAGTAGGTATGCTGTCTCGTAAAATTCGTCCATCGCGACAAAGTACCATCGCGAAAGTGGCGGGAATAGTGTGCTGCTCGCTCGCTAACGCTCGCTCGCAGCAATATACCGCCGGGTACAAAACTGGACTTGAAAGGACGATAACTAACTATATTGCGACTTAATCCTCATGAACAGATAAAGCGCTTCTAACAAATTCAGAGGAGCGTCCCAGGCGTCACTGTAGCGCGGTGCGCGTGGTCTTGTGGGATGTATGGAGAGTAGTTCCCGCGAAAAACTTCCCGTGAAGTTGGTGCCCAATTACTAAAACGTCACGGTGGTAGTTTTTTTTTTTACGAAAATGTGTAATTCCAATTGCAAAACACAAAAAAAACGCCTTTCGTATAAAAATGAAACTCCCGCAAGAGGTTGAAACCAGGTAAACTTCAAAGGTGCTGCAATTTACCAGTTGCCACGAAGCTCTCGAAATGGGCTCAGTGATTGGTTGATTATTTTACTTCCGTTGCAGTGATTGCAAGAGCGACGCACATCTCCGTTTCACGCTCATTGATTGGCCGAGCGACGCACATCTCCGTTTCACGCTAGTTAATTGGCCGAGCGACGCACATCTCCGTTTCACGCTCATTGATTGGCCGAGCGACGCACATCTCCGTTTCACGCTCATTAATTGGCCGAGCGACACACGTCTCCTTTCATGCTAGACTGTTCACAGCCTCTCTATTTTCTCAGAGTCCGTCGAGAACGAAAACTGCCGACGAGCGAAGCGAGCGGACTGGAACTGAGCGCGAGCGCGGAGCGCGAGGGGGTGAGGGGCGGGGAAGGCTCCTTACCCTCGCCCCACCCCCACCCACTCGCGCTCCGCGCTAGTGCGCGCTTCGCTTGCCGGCAGTTCTCGTACGCGACGGACTCTGAGAAAATAGAGAGGCTGTGAACAGTCTACTTTCATGCTCATTGATTGGCCATTTAGAACGAAAGTGTTATAAATAAATATCTCGCGGAGTTCAAGTGTGTTACTTGTGCTCGAATTGTCACGTCAGCGTTGAACTATTTCTGCTCGAAAGTTCGAATTCGGTGCGTTTAATTACTTCTTATCTTTAAGTTTAGGTTCTTTCAAATCGGTGTGTTAAAATTTATTTGTGCTTGAAGAGTGGAACTTCACTAGCGTGGACCAGCTTGAAAAGAGGTGTTGACAGGCCAGACACGACTCATAAGCTCGTGATGTCGTGAAATGTGATCTTTTTAGAGTTTTGCTCTAACGAGTACATCTCCCAAGGATTTTCCTTTTCTGTATAAGATAAGGGGAGGCTCTTTATATATCAGTCTCTTAGCAATGGTTGGTTCTGAATTAAAAACCATTTGCTCATTACGATGTTCTTACCATTAGGCAGTGCCGGGTGGTACGTTGTTACGAAAGGTAGAATTATTTTTCGAATGTTCTCCTTTTGCTGCAAAGATAACTTCCGTTCATTGAATTTGACCTCGGAAATTATTTTTTTTAATAAGATTGTGAGGGTAGCCTCTAACACGGAGGCGTGCTTTGACGTTGTTGGTATTCTCACTGAATGATTTCGCTGATAGCCTGTTCCAGGCGTTCAGATAGTGGGGAAAGCGCGAATAGTTGGGGAAGACGTGAAGAAAAGCGAGCGAAAAAAATACGGGGAGGCGACGGAACTCTCCCCAGTCTCCCCGCATTTTTTCGCTCGCTTTTCTTCGCGCCTTCTCCAACTATTCGCGCTTTCCCCACTATCTGAACGCTCGAAACAGGCTATTTCGCTGAGGAATTTGTTCTTAAAAGTCTTAAGGTTTTACCTTCTATGAGCCCTTTTCTGACCCCTGGTGGGTGACAGGAAGAGAGATGGGTGTACTGGAAAGTCTGTTGGTTCCTTGTTTGTTGAATCTCTCGCTTTTGAAAACGGTTGTATCCAGAAAGTTTACTTCTTTGTGTGAGATTTCAGCCGTGAACTTAATTGTAGGATGTGTCTGTTTGCAAGGACAATAAAATCTTCTTTCTCCTTTTTCTCAACACTCCACAGTGAAAATATGTCATCGATGTACTCGATGTGCCCTATCAAGACACATTCATAACTCTGACTTATTTGTATATAGTAGTTTTAATTTTATAAATTATGTAATTCTTACTTTTTAGTATTATATAGTAGGTCTACATATATTTACTAGTTCTAATTTTATAAATGTAATTTTTATAAATGTAATTCTTACTTTTTAGTATAGTAGGTCCACATCAGCCCTTTGGCTGCCTTTTTATCCAACCTACTTATCAAATAAAGTATGTATGTATGTATGTATGTATGTATGTATGTATATTACACGAAGCTCAAATAGGTTTCTTGCCGAATCATCGCACATCTGATCACATATTTACCTTAAGGACACTAACCGATAAATACGTCAACCAAGCTAAAAAAGGAATATTAACTTTACAAACTCCTTCATTACAACATTGGGGGAAAATTCTATGATTTAATTAAAAACCTTTACTCGAAAACGAAATGCTCCATAAAGTTTTCCGACTATAAACGAACAGAATTCTTTAGTATTGCAAAGGTGTTAGACAAGGTTGTATCCTGGTCAATCACAAGAAAACTAAGGTTTTAATTTTTCAGAAGAAATGTAAGAAATCAGCACTTGACAAATATCATTTTCAGATAAATAATAACAAAATAGAAATTGTCAACAATTATCACAGGACGAAATAATGAATTTACTAATCTTTAAGAGAAAATTAAATTTTACTTAAAGGTATCGAAAATCTTTAAGTTGAGACGTAACTGTACTCTTAAATGTATTAAAGTAAGTAAGTATCTTTAATATGTGTTTAAGAACCTTTACGTTATCTTTAATTCAACTTTTTAACAACTTAAAGACCCTTAAAGGCAACTTAAATTGTCATTACTAGCTTTAAGTGTTGTCAAGTAAAGGCTTATTTAAGTAATTTACGGTGCACTTAAAGATAGTCGAAATTGTTCTTTAAGTTTTCTTTAAGGAGGTAGTTAACCCTTATTTTGGAAAAAATGTCGAAAATTTCATGAATTCTGTTTGGAAGGGCTCTAAAAGGTATATTTGTTCAAGTTTTAAAATTTAAAAAAAAAAATTGAACATTTTGAAAATCCCGCCTAAAACGGCTAATTAATTGCGAAGGGGTCAATTAATTATGCCTAGCAACCGTTTGTTTATGCTTTGTTTACTATGGTTGCCATGGGTTTTTTCCATCAACGTTGGGTCAAAAATTCACCGAAAATCCAATTCAGCATTCCCCAAGAACTGTAGTCCACAAAATCCATTCCAATTTTTCATTTAAGACTACCATGATGCAACGCGAGTCTTTCAGATCCAAAATAGTTATTTTGTGCGAAGCGTGGAGTGGTCAGTGTTGTGAAATCGAATCGTTTTATCGAACGTTTTTTATCGTTATAAGTTACTTTATGAGATGGTTAAATTCAGATCCGCGAGGAGAAAGAAAAGAAAGGGTTTTTGTGGTCCAAGTGGATCGAACAAACGTCCCAGTTATCGAATGAAGCAGATCAAGATGGCGCCGTGGACTTAGGTAAAGAAGTACTGGAACCTCAGAAAGACGCCGACAGCGACCTTAGTGAAAATGAAGATTTACCGGTAAGACCGAATGTTTCTGCTTCTAAACTTTAAAACTCTTCATTTTCAAAGTATGACGAGGATGAAGGCATTTTAACGCGAAAAAAAGCGAACCGTGTTGGCCTTGGAGCATCAGCTAATGACCAGGTCGCCAGCGGTTACAAATTGCAAGATGCCACATTGCTGAATGATTGTATTGCTTCAGCAGCAATTTGTAGTTCCTGTCGTAATCCTCAATCAAAGCTGGAACTTTATCAGCACAATCGTCAAAGAGAAGGACTTGCTGAATGCCTTTTTTTGAGGTGAACATGAGACCCCACTGAAAACAAGAAAAAGATTGGGGGGTGTTGGTGGAGGGGCTCATGAAGTAAAAAGGAGGTCTGTGTTGGCTTCTCAAAAACTTGGCCAGGCGAGATTGACTGACTTCTGTTACCTCCTCCAGTTTCCAAGAAATCATTCAATGACCATTTGAAACAAAAAGAGAAGGTAGCTGTAGAACAGCCAAAAATCAAATGCAGGATGCTGCTGAGAGACTATTTGAACGAGTCAAGAATGAACATCCAGACAGCATTGTCAGTGAAAATGATTTAGAACTAGCCGAGGTAGCTGTTACAGTGGATGGGACATGGCAGAAAAGGGGCCATTCATCAAAGATTGGTGTGGTGTTCATTATTTCTGTGGTCCAGGTGTTCAAAAGCTACTTTCATTGGGGTTAGAAGAGTGCATATTGCGGTTTGTGAAACCATAGCAGTGTTTAACACTGGAGCTGCTAACAAAGCAATAATTATGGATCAGTGTGGAGTAAATCCTGGTCAAAACATGTTGAAAGCTTTGAGAAAAGAAGACAGCAGGAGAATAAAAAGTGATGCACAAAAAGTTTCGTCAAAGTACAGACAACAAAGAAAAGAACTTGCGAGCAAAGCGGAAGTCAAAAGGGAAAGACTCCTACTGTTCTGGGGTTTTTGGCCTTAGTTCGAAGCCAGAGACTTCAACTGGAAAAGGAAAAAAAGCAAAGTCTTTAAAATCCAGCCAACCTCTTCCCTCCACCAGCTAAGATTTACCAAGCACTAGCAGGCCGGAAGCTGTGGAGGTTACCTTCGCTGACCCGGTTTTTGAATTTGTGGCTCCATAACGGGTACCAGTCAAGAATAGAACTGAACTATAACATTGTTTATTTCTTTTAACCAATTCATTTAGCCGGAAAAGGACTTTTCATAATTTTCTGCTGTCTCAGTAAATGAAAAAATAAATGGAAATTGGAAAATTGGAAGTAATTTATGGTAATTAGCATTCAGGCAACATATCTCATACTTTTGAAGCAATTTTCTCCAAATTAACTATTCGGAGATTTTTGATCTTGTTGCAGCTATATCTTTGCCATTTTGCAATGGATTTCCATGATTTTTTCACATCTGTTTTAGTTTAAGGTATACTATGCAATGAGTGAACTAGTTTTAACTCCTTTTGAAATTATAGCTGGTTGCTATGGAAACATGCTATTTTTAGCCTGCGCATTGCCGATTTGATGAGACTGAAAATTTGTTTCACTCATTGCACAGTTTAGGGTCATATTAATGTGTACAGAAAGTTTCATTACTTTCTGTTGAATGGTTCTTGAAATAGGTTTGCTAAAAGCTTGGAAGTTGATTTATATTTCCCTCGGTTACTATGGCAACGGGTGGGCGTGGCCTCCCCACATACACATAAAAAGTTTCATCTGAATAAATTCTACCTTGTGTCAAAATTTCATGTAGTTTGCTTGAATACTTGGGCGGAAAAGTGGTACTCTCTTTCCACACCAAATAAGGGTTAACTACCTCCTTAATGAACCTTTACTTGCACTTAAAGTCGTTATTTCATCCTGTGTATATACCTATCTCGGAATTAATTTTTCTACAAATGAAAACTTCAATGTATGCAAAATAAACTTAAAAGAAAAAAACACGACGATCCTTTTTCGCGATACGACGCTTCCTGGATTTCTCAAAAACACCAATTGATGTTACCAATAACCTTACTGACTCACTTCTCCTCCCCATTCTTTTATACGGATCTGAAGTCTGGGGCATCTATGTCAAAGATGATCTCAACTCGTGGGAAAAAGAAGTTATTGAAAAAGCACATAATTATATACTCACACAATCTCTTGGAGTAAATAAACGATGTCTAAACGTTGCTTGAAATGAACTAGGTCGATTACCACTGAAACTATCTATAGATACCTCAATTGTTTAATTTTGGATTCGTTTACAAAAAACTTGCCAGATAAAAACATTGCAAAACTATGCTTACAAAACGCTAAGGAAATAGCTGATAAAGACCAACCAGGTTTGATGCAAAAAATAAACACTGTGTAGCAAATACAGCTCTAATTGAGCACCAACTAACCCTTATTAAAACAAACAGAAAGTTGAATTTTTGCAGTTCTTTTAAGACCATACCAATAAAGGTGATTTCTTAAATCCTCTTCACAGAATAGCCATCAACAAATTTCGACCAGAAAATCATCATCTACGTATTGAAACAGGCAGACACACTGTACCAAAGACTCCTGAGAACTCGAGAATATGTTGTGTATATCAGGCAAATGAAATTGAAAATGAACTTCATTTTCTATTTTCCTGCAATCTTTATGGCAATTTGCGGTTAAAATTCTTCAGTGAAACTACTGAAAAATATACCCTCTTCAAGGACTTGGATAACAAGTCTAAAATTTTCAATATTTCTTTTTTATAGCATTGATCGTAACACCTGTATGCATTATAGAAACGAGAAATTATTTCAGAAGCGAATGTAATAATTATAATTTCTCTTAATACTTCCTCTTTCATAAATGATGTATTTACTTTTATTTTTTTAATATTTTTTTTAGATAGGTTATGCCTTGTATATATAGGGAAATACCTCAATAAATTGTTGTTGTTGTTGTTGTGTTGCTTAATCTGATTATTTCTGTCTCGACCGCCTGACAAAGATGTTTGCAAAAGCAACTGCCATCTTTGTACCCGTTGCGGTTCCGTGTATTTAGAGATAGTTTCTCCCGTTAAATTCAAATGAATTCTCTAGGATTCTTAGGATTCTTAGGATTCTCTAGGATTCTTAGGATTTCTTTGAGGGAGTGGGTCGGGATGGGGGTGTTGTCCCCATAGCAATTCTCGTGTGCTTTGCATACTGTGTCTATCCCCTCCCCTTGTAGGATGTTCGTGTTGAGACTGGTAGAAATGACAACTAGCTAGTTCAATTATGATTTTGTTACTATGGATACTTTATTTTCGACCCCTTTAAAACTTCGCTGATGATCAGGCCACACCTTAAGAAAACCTGTGGGCAACATCACTCGCCAAACCCTCGAGTGGAACCTTCAAGAGGCCAGGAGAAAAGGCAGACCCAAGAAATCGTGGAGAAGAACAATGCAGAAGGAACACGAAGACATTAGGATGTCATGGAATAAAGTGAAATGGACAGCACAAAATCGAGTCCGCTGGAAAGCTGCAGTGGAGAGGAATACGTTAGAAAAACAAAACGTCAGAACAGGTTTAAAAGAATGTCGCAACAACCAAACTATCTTCCGACTAGTTCCAAGGCATTATGTCGACAAACTTGACTGTGTTGCGACGAATTTAGGTTCCAGTTGTAGTTGACCGCGCTATAAAATAATTTGGGCAACCAGTCTCACATGTAATAGAGGTTGAGCGCTTCATTTTTAAAGGATCCTAGTCAGCCACACCTTTGTTTTTGTTTACAACGGGAGTCTCGGTATTATTGCGTTCGTCTGCGAACGCGATCCTAATTTCGTGTTGAATGTCCTGTATCATGTGTTGGGTGTCCTGTGCAATTTCCTTTAGCGGAAAAAATCGAGATTTTTTCTCATGCTTCTTTATCCGATTAGCCCCCCCCCCCCCCCCCCGAAGATTCTATTGTGTTTTTCAGGGGCAAATTCACTGGCGGGAACTGGTATCTACTTTGGCCTCGCTGTCATAGAGCTTGCTGCATAAAAGCAACTTTACGCTTTTCAACGGCCGGAAAAAAGTTGAGAATTGACCGATTTTTATCACATAGCAAGTGAAATGAAGCCTAGCAGAGGTTTGACGGAAAAATCAACCACGGACATTTCAGGGTCTGTTTACGAACGCCGTCGATCCGCGTCGATCTCTACACAATTCATCGGTCTCTGTCATACGGCAAGTGAAATAATGGTACACCTGCCAAGTCTCACGCCTTAGGCGTGAGTCTCACGCCTGCGAGTCCAAAACTCCAATCTCACGCCTACTCACGCCTATGGAGCAATTTCTCACGCCTGACTTACAGATTTGAGCTATGAGCGTTAACTGATCGCATGATCCAGTTAAAAATATAGTTACGTTCATGAAAATATGGCACTTTTTTGTAGGTTTTTATCGTTCTGAATGTTACAGTTACAGAGGTCTGAGGGCCATTGAAATTTCCGAATTTTTCGGAACATCTTCGGACAACTTCGGACATCTTCGGAATAGATCGGGTTTTCTTCGGATTTGGTCGGGTCGCCTTCTGAAATCCTGGCACTCAAATTCTCACGCCTATCACTCGGAAAATGTTGGCAGGTATATAATGGTTGGCTTCGATTTTTTTTTTCTGTTTGGATCCAACAATTCTTCCCCGTAACTTATGCCCGCATGTTTTTGCTCGCTGTTGTTGCTGTTTTCAGGTATTAAAAATATAGACGGCTGCATCACGTTGTTCCTTTGTTTGCTTATCTTATCATTGCTGTTTTACTAAATAACATTCGATTTCTTTATGATTTTGTTTAGTTTCATTGTTGATCGTGTAAGCTTATGTTTGAATCACATCATCCTAATTACATCTGTGCTGCTGTTTGTCAAATATTCAATGTTATTCGCTTGATATATTTGCATGTATGTAAATGTGAACAAAAAGTAACGCAAATGTCACGCTGTTTCTTCCTTGAAGACTGTGACTGAGAGATGGACCTCTGTAGACGTCAAATTTTACAATAACTGCTTTTGGCAAATCAGGTTATTTGTTTTTTTAAATAAATTTTTTGAAAAGAAGATTTTGTTGTCCACTGAAAAGCGATTTGATGTAAACAAAACAAGACTTGGATTGTATAGTTCTAAACTGAAAATATCCCGAATAACTCCTTGACCCACCCACCCCCCCCACCCCCCCCCCCCCCCCCTCCCCCTCCCCCTCCCCTCACCACCACCACCGCCTACTGGCCCTCACCTCCACCTCCCACTTCCTCACTCCCTGTACCATCACCCCACCCTGTCGAACACACTCCCCTAATTTCCAATTACTACTAGTATTACACGTGGCGCGTGACCAAAAGAAAGGAAATCGCCGCGACAGGTCAGAGGCGAGATATTTATAAAAATATCATTAAACTAGTAGTAATCATAGATTATAGTGCGTCTCCCTATCCCGTGGCACCTCGTCTTGACCTAGTACCTCAGTTTCATGAATTAATTCAGCCACTGCTTAAAAGGGCTATGTCGAGAGATATGTCACGCAGGCACAAACGTCGGGCCGACATCAAACAAATTCACGCTATCGTCGTGGGATCGGGAAAAATCCTACCGTGCTGTTTACTCCGAAAGGTTTCAGATTTTTCCGACATATAAATAGTATATTTGTCTTGATTTCATTTCGGTTATTTCTCCGATTCTGAAATCATACTCCTCAGTACATGTACTAATACCGGAACCGGAAATGACAAATTTCTGAGAAAGCCTGAAAAAGTGCTCCCGTGATAAACTTCTTAAGTCACGCAATGTTTTCGATTCCTCAGAGTTTATTCTGCGTTTAAGTTGCATGTCTCGGAGCTATAACAGTTACAGACTTTCATTTACACAACTTGGGACGATGCAGTAAGATTCCGATTCACTATGCAATGTTCAGTAATTTCGATGGCATCGAAAATGGCGGATTTCACCGTTTGAGCGCGCAGTGCATTTTGGATAGTAGAACAAGGAGCAAAGGACCGCGAACGAAAATGCTGCTGGAGTACGTAGGATCTATAGAAGATCTAATCAGCCAAAAATAGTAATACAAACATAGTGAGCAAAGCTGATACTTACACCGTGCTGACGAGACCCAACCAGGTCGAAACAGTTGTCCACGGTTGCATTTTGGCTTTCAGTTTGGGCTTTATCATGTCGTTGTCGCGTTAATTGTTCTACCTAGTATCAGCTTTGCTCACTATGTTCATTTTGGATGCAGTTTTGGTTTTGCGTCGAACATTGAGCAAAAAAATACGTTAATTATAATGCAATACAGCTCGTGCACCTTAACATACACAACAGTTGCTGTTTCGTTATTTATATAAAGTTATTATTAAAAAGGAAAAACATTCTAGCCCATTACCTCTCATTTCTTTGGCTCAAGTTCTGATAAGCCTTTGAACTCTTCTTAATACCGTCACTGTGTAAGTTTCTCTTCTCTTCGCTACCATGCACTCAGCAACCATTTGTGTCGCTCTACCTGTGCAAGAGTCTCTTCTTCTCGCAACCATTGCAACCACTGCAACCATCTATGTCAGTCCACCTGTGTAAGTCTCGCAACCATTGCAACCATCTGCGTCAGTCCACGTGTTTAAGTCTCGCAACCACTGCAACCATCTGTGTAAGTCTCTCTTCTTCTCGCAACCACTGCAACCGTCTGTATTACTCCACCTGTGTAATTGTCGCAACCACTGCAACCATCTGTGTCAGTCCACGTGTGTAATTCTTGCAACTCCTCGCAACCACTGCAACCATCTGTGTCAGTCCACCAGCTGATTTCTCAAAACACAAATCAATTTCTCAAATCACAAATCGATTTCCCAAAACACAAATCAATTTCCCAAAACACAAATCGATTTCCCAATACACAAATCAATTTTCAAAAACATAAATGGAATGGCATAGTTCGCCAACCATAAAGTTCCTAATTATACATGATTAATACTAGAAATAAAAACCTATCAACACCTTCCCAGGGCCTTCCGCGTCTAACATGGCGGCTGCTTTTTTTTTACATGTTACTATGTTTCTCACAGTTTAAATTGATTCACGTGTAAAATGTTTTGCCATTACTGTGGGCATCATTGTGGGACGAAGTTGGATACTGCTATACCTTCTTACAGGTTACTGTAATCAGGCAAAAACGTCACAGAGAAGGAAGCAATCGAAGGTTACTTTTATAGTGGATTCGCTTACTGCGTTATTTAAGGTTACAGTGTACCTTCGGGGGTGTCTCCAGTATAACAGCTATAGCGTCTTAAGATTACACTTAATATACCTAAACCCAGATATCAAATTAAAGCTTATAGTGCTGGCTATCTAAATATGGAAACCATTTGGTAATAAAATGAATTGTCAAATTTTTTACCACGTCTAAATTCGAACGTCCGAATCAGCTTTAAAACGCTTTAAAACTCAAAGCGATTATTGTATTTTGCTAATTTGATTTGTTCTCGGATTTCCGGAGACGAAGCGCTAAAAAAACGGGTCGGCGATTTCCCATATTCAATTGCAGTGAAAAGTTACAGAATATTTTCGAAAAAGGGAGAAAACAAATTGAAGTGATCGCACGGAAAGGGCTCTTGACGAAAAACGTTTCGGAAATAAGAAATTCGCCGATAAGTTTTTGTTGATTATATGTTAGCCTAGCTTGTGTCCAAATTTGACGAAAATCGAACAAATTCCCTTTGAGTTGTAGCTCTTTAAAGTGTCCCCTACAAGCGAAAAATTAACTTTGAGAAAACAGCGCTTAGAAAAACATATCGCTTCATAAACAAACTCCGCCGACAAAAGTTATACCGTCATTTCTCCGTCAATTTTCACTATTTTTCGATAATTTTTTTTTGGATGAAAGTTCATTCTGTAAACTTTATTTTGACATCAAAAAAAAAAATTCAATAAATTTTCGATCTGAAGGTACACTGTAACCTTAAGACTTTTTTGACAAGTATCATAACATGCCAATATCGAGATGTAAAACGACTGATTCCAACAATGATTTTCAAGATTACTTTAACCATGTCTTGGCACTCCTTAATGTGTCAAAGCCCAACCACTGGAAGGAAGCTTTGGATCTATTTTCCTACTTAATAGGAGTTGCCTTTTAATAAATTTTACTTTTGCTTCTGCAATGAATGGAAAACTAAAAACATGGAAATCTAGACTTCATTCTCCTTTTCTCTTCTTGTAGGTAAATAGTAGTAGTTAATAAAAAGCTGTGGTTATGAAGCCCAAAAACTTCTTTGTCGCGTTCGAAGAACGCAATCCTAATTTCGTGTTGCAGACAAATTTGAGATTTTTTGGTAGACGGTCTTCCAAATGGCCGCCCCTATTGGTTTTTTCAGGGGCTCATTTCCGCCGGAAATTCCTTCGAACGCGTCTCCATAAGCTGTGATTACTGCTAGTTATATGACCATATATGACCATATATGATCATGTCTGACCATGAACAAATTCATATATTTTGAAATGTGTTTTAAAACTGACCAATAGAAACCCTTCTGTTAAACTATTCAGCTATAGCGTGTGGACATAAACAAAAGATTGTGCACGGTTGAGGTTGTGGTACTTTCAACAAAAATTGCAGAAAATTACGAGGTTTCATAAGCAGTTCCTCTTTTAATTATGGTAGTCACCATTCAATTGGCAACAGGCCTAAAAAAAGAACTAGAAACACTACGTGACAATTTTAATTGTAACAATTATTTTTATGCAGATCTTCCAAAATCTGTGGTTACAACAATTATTTGTTATTCCTATTCAGACTGAGAAATGAACTGATCCTAATCAGCGAATAATTCCTACGTACTTAATCGGCTACTACCTACTGATCTAGATCTTGCAACTCTTTCAAAGTGAGTCAAAGAAACTGCATTGTTCTGCCAAAAGCTAGAAAACAAACGAAGGCATAACTAAATATTCTAAACGGCTCTGGAAAGCGTAAATTTCTCCTGTCAGTATCACAGTTAGAGATTTTTTCCTAACATCAAAAAACGACAATATTTAGAACAACAGGCCTATTATATCTCTATTTTGGTCTAAAAGGAAAAATCTCTGAGGCACGTACTTGAGGTAGACTTGTTCTAAAGCTGGGCTAAAATGCTTTTAGCGCCGAGCAGGATTTGTGCTAGGCCCGTCACCCTTTAAAACAACAAGGACGAGCATCAGGGTTCTGGCCCGTTGGATTTCCACATTTTGTACAAAACTTGAAACTTTCCTTTAACAAACTGCCACAATTACCGCAAAACATACCTGAAGCAAAAAGCACATGGACTATATAAAAACAGTCGCAATGTTGGGCACGAAAAACCCTGGGAAAGAGTTTTATCACACACCGTTCCAGGCTTTCCCATTGGTCAAAAATGTTTTCAAGTGTGGTATGGCAGTCCGTATTTGGCGGCGTACTTCGGCTCCTTTGAAATTGACACGCGTTTCTATAGTCACAAAGTTTGTTTCGTTTATTTTACCAGCTTACATTCAAAGTAGCTTTGCAGTGCACATAGGATGTACCTATACAAGTCCAAGTATGAAACCACTTATTGTTAACTCTGAAGGGAACACTGAAGAATCCAGAACGGGAAAAAGTTAAATTATATCACAAATGAAGACAAATTGTTTGAAGGGCTTTAAAAGCAATGCCTTTCATTTATTAATTGCTGACTTTAATTTGTATCTTTATTTATTTAAATTATGGTGCACAGGAGTATTGGTTGTTTAGGCCAGGTTACATGGCTTTGGACATTTTTTTCTACATGTTAGCAACAATAATAAATTTAGCCTGATAAAAATAGGGTTCTGAACAAATATAAGCCAGGGCTCCTCTTTAAAGGTAACTGACCTATGAGTACATTGGGTTTTTTTCCCGTCGCGCGACAAGGTAGCTGCCACGCAAAAAATAAATGCAATTACGCGTTTCCCTCCGGTGTTAGTATTTTACCACTTAGCATCCGGATGTGTTTACTTTTTTCTTTTTTGCACAATTAAAACTGATGTCATGGAAGCAAAAAGTTGCCAAAGGCGATGTATGAGATCTAGAAGTAAGTCAAAATTGATAGCATGAAACAAAAGCTAGAAATTACATCCCCTTGCAAGTTTTGTTGAACCTTAAGCAATGCTCTTAACCCTTGACTTCCTATAATAGAGTCAAAGTAAAAAAAAAAAAATAAACAAATTATATAAACATTTCCTAGTTGCGAAAGGGTTTTAATAGGAGCACTGGTCTTGACGGTCGATGGAACCAAGTATTTTAAAGATGATCGCTATACATTCAAACATTTATCAATATATTTTTTATGTATAAGCCCATCAGTGGACAAAATATTCACGGTTGAGGGAAACACTCACCATTATTTCTAGATTGACTGTTCACATTTTCTCAACTTTGACGCTCGAAGTCTTAAACAGATCGGAAACCAAAATACCAACAGCAATGTAAAATAGAACATAAACAAGACTAAACCGACTACACCGACGTCTAACATAACCGGCAAATACAACCGTCTCCCATCACTACCAGCCACTAGCACCTGATGACGATGATAAAAGGTTTGAACAATATTATATTCAAAGGCGCAAGGAATCCTGTCCCTGCTAATTGCCGTGAAGTTACTTTGGTGAAAATTGCACAATGTTTTCGAGCTATATGTCTTTACGTACGACGATTGACGTTACTTTTTCTATTACAAATATTAAGATAACCTTATAGGAATCCAAATGGTTTTAGAGTTCTCTTTCTAGTAGTATTAATGGATTGCCCAATGTATAAACCTAGTGTCATTAAACTAGATTAAGAAGTCTTTAAAGAATTATAGCTAAACGTTGTCCGTGGCAGACCTTTGAAAATATGCTCTTTCTTCGTATTGTTGAAAAGCGATTTTTCTGAAGACCACTTCTTTTAAAACGCGACGGAAGTCCCTTTTGGCCAATGTACATAGGAGTGGATTTAACAGCGGCGGTATGAATGCAAGGACAAGAAGTAAACGCTCCACCCAAAGTGACCTAAGAGACAAGTCTGGGGATTCCTTGTGATCACCTAACATGGCCAAGAAAAATGGCAACCAACAGCCGGCGAAGATCACCACCATGATTAGCAAAACACTGCGACCTCGCCATTCCTGAAGAACGAATCGTTGTCGCTTCTGCAGAGAGCTGGTGAGTTCGCGATCGCTTTTAGTAGTCTTAAACGAAATGTAAAAAATGTGCCCATAAATATAGCACATCATCAACAAAGGTACCGCGAAAAACAGCACGATGCAGGCTTTTGTGTACTTTACATCGAAAGCTTCCGTTTTCTCATAATCTTCCAAGGCGGTCTCGTCAGTACTGTACCAGGACATCTGAATAAGAGAAGCTGCACACGAAAACAGCCACACAAATAAAGTGGCACCGATCGCTCGCCATTTTGTAACAATGGAATCATGCTGCAAAGAATGTACTATGGCAATATAGCGATCACAAGCAATGAGAATAACATGGCAAACGGACGAAATGGCAGTGATCCTTATGAAAATCGCCGAAGAAACACACACTTTTAGATTATCCTCGATCGTATGGCAAAGGAAAAAAAGGGGAATTCCCACCAATCCTGAAATGAGATCCAAAACTGCCAATGACGTGAGGAACATATTTGTGAGCGATCGCAGGGTTTTCTTTCTGTACATTAAGTAGATGACCAAACCATTTACTGCAATGATCAGTAGGCATATGAAGGCTAAAACTACAATTAGTGATGAAGAGAGAACATCTGGACCATCTTCTTGGTGCTCTGTTCCATTGCTTGACGAACTGGTGTGGCAAGTGGTGTTACACGCAGAGAGCGATGCATTTGACGAATAAGGCATATTATTGTGAAAATGTGCTGGGAAGATTCGATGCCTTTTCAGCTTGGAACACGAGGTGCTATTTCATGTACCTGTTAAATGGTAAAAAGTGAAAATGGCAATAAATTGCGTATCTGTCTAGAAAACAAGTAAAAGGATTCTACGCTCTCACCTCGCTCTAAAGTTTTAGTTTTAAGATTTTGAACGACCGCTCTTAAATAGACAAACCCAAATGCTGAATATATTAGCATGACGAGAAAAATCAGAAGATTACACGTATTTTGTCAGTACTAATACTGAGAATGTCATACAAACCGCATCATTATTAAAATGGTAAAGAGGTCCTTTAATAAGCGTTGTTTTTAAAGCCAAGCACATGACAGCATTTGAATTAAAAACTAGCAAAGGCAAATATAACAACAAAAGGAAATGTGGAATAAATTACTTATTTTTTATCTAAGAAATATCCCATGCTTTCAGCAAATGTATCAATGTAGATTATATTTTGCTGATCGTCTCCAGATAAACGCTTGTAACTGTGAACCTAAAATTGTTGTTTCGAAGAGTGACACTTAAAAAAATGCATAGCTCTTGCAAGTTAGCACGTAGAAACGAATTAATTGGCTAGATATTATTGTTTGAAAGGACATATCGACTATGACTGAAATGTTAAGGAATCGCGGGGGGGGGGGGGGGGGGGGGGGGGGGGGCTATATCATTTTTTCTCGTATTTCATTTTTTCGAAAGTCCAAACCTATTTTGCACTATCACTTCACTTCTGCAAGTGTTGTTTTACCTTGAGGCTTTACTAACACTGATTAGCCATAATAAATGAATGTATTTTAAAAGTTGAACGTTAAGTTATCTTATGAGCTTAAGTATCCGTAAGCTAAGAGCTTATCTTGGTAAAAAAAAGACGATTTTCTTTTTTAATTTCCCGCAGGAAGATAGGTCTCAGCGGAAGTTTACGTTTCACAAAATTGAAATGCGGAGGTCAGATTTCTTTTTAAATATTGTTTCATTTTGCCCAAGCTAATTATTCAAAGTGCTATGGTTTTCATGTTGGATCTGCGAGCATCGAAAGATACGCTTTGTTGAAGAAATCACTGACTTCCCTCTAAAACACTGATTTCGAAAGATTGCCTTTTTGATAAATTATTTAAGGTATAAAATATTATTGACGAGAGGTCACTTACTAATCCTTTCTAGAATCAAACAACAAAAATGACATAAGTCATGAGTCCTAAAGTGTGAGATTGAAATGAAAGCTGATTACTTTCTTGTGGTACACTTTACCTTGCTATAAAATTAGTGTAAACTTTTTCCTGACGGTATAAAATTGAAATCGTTAAGTGTGAACATGCATTCAAGTGAGAGTTGAATAAGTAGTAATTTTTTGTGATACTGCTTCTTGTGTACTCTGCCATAATCTTTACCAAGTTTGCACATAGTTAATAAGACACAATGGTTATGAACCATGCCAAGTTTCCTTGTTCGATGTTTTTATTAGCGTTTTTCGGTCTTGCTCGTGCACAAGGTACAAAATTGTTCGTAGTGATCGAAAAACAAATTAAAGATGTGCATGCACGGTTGTAGAACTTATTAACTATGTGCAAACTTCAGTTGGTAAAGATTGTGGCAAAGGAGGATATTACCATCTTCCCGGCATGCACTTGAAGCAAACTATATTATCAAACGGCGGCGACCCGCAAGCAGCTCATTTTACACAGACGCCGTTGAGGTTGGAAGTCATGCAGTTGGTCGTAGCGGAAACCTTAGTTTCAAAAGAAATCTACTATTACCTATTTAGTATTCTGTTCTCTTTTACAGGATACCTTCCATTTTAGGTTATATATTCTACATTTTGTTCTCAAGGCCGCTTAACTTCTCTCAGACGGGCCGAAACCCTCGCATTTTCAATTGGCGTCGCGTGAAATCTCTTCATACATTCGTGGAATCAATAAACCTTTTCGCCATTCGAAAACAATGCCCGCTTAAATTTTAAGAAATATCCGTATATGCTTGCCTTGACCTATTGAATCTAACACGCACGAACAGAGCCTGTGAAATATTCCCCGCTCACAAAAACATAAAACCACAGCTACTCAATTTCAATTCAACTAGGACTACTCAGCACGCAACTGTCCAACTGTCCTGCTGTGTCTGTTTACGGCTTTGTTAATATTTTTAGTTCGAAATCAACCGTCGCTTTTCGCGCTATTTTCTGACCATTTTATGGTACGAGTACTAATCATTTAGCTTTATTTCATCTTATTTTTTTACTATGACCGAATCGAATCGGTCCGCAAATGCAAATAAATCTTCTCACAAACGACGAACCGCTTGGAGCTTACCGGACTAGTCAACACTGATAAAAACAGACAGCCACCGAAATAGATCATATTCACCTTCAAAATTTGGGATGAAATCGTGGAGTCAATTAGGTTTTCGAGAAAGTTTAAGCCTTGAATGACTGGATTTGGGTATTATTTGGCTTTTGTCTCCAGTTTGGTATCGATCCAACCAATTTAACTGATACGCCTCAGCGAAAACTGCACACTGACAATGCCACGATTATTTTTTTCAACGGGTATACTCCAGTCTAATAGAAACATTTCCTGGACCATTATGTATAGAGTAATAAGGTACTTATTGTTTTCTTGCCATGCCTTTAATTTAAAGCGAGGAAATCCATGTGCAAGTTTGACTAAAATACGTGCGTTCTTCGGTTCCACCGGAAGTCATCCAAACGAATTTTACCCAAAGCATGTTGGGAAAATGGTAATATCCTCCTTTGATTGTGGCACAGTGCACAAGAAGCAGTACCACAGCGAATTACTACTTGTTCAGCTCTCGCTTGAATGCATGTTCACACTTAACGATTTCAATTTTGTACTCAGGCAAGGTAAAGAGAACCACAAGAAAGCAATCAGCTTTTATTTGAAGCTCATAATTTATAGCCGCTTTGTAATCACCACTGAAGGCTGCAAGGTTTCATAACCAGTCGCTCGACTAATTGTGGTTTGCATTTCGTGTGTGACAGTTAACAAACATTATATAAAATATAATTCAAGATGATATTTCTATATAGTAAATGCTACAATATCCTTAAAAAATTGCCTAGTTGAAGGTTTTCTTAACTCCTCTTACGTGTCTGGTCCAGTCTGCTTTGATGTTAACATATCGATTTTCTATCAAAGCAGGCGACATACTAGGCGATTTTGTACGCTCGCTACGGCGGTTGGCGAATATTGTCAGGTGTCCCCTTTTACATGCAGCGACGACAATTTTAGCCGCCAGCAACCGAAATCGCCGATAAATATTTGACATGCTAAATATCGGCGAAATTCGCTTGCGATTTTCGCTGGCGATCAATTTTGATGCCACAAAATCGTATAAAAACGTCTTTGTGTCGCTGGCTTTAGGAGTTGGAAGTCCCCTGAGTGACTCTTTACCAGAGGACTGACAAACAGCGAAGGTGTCTCAATGAGAGCAAAAAAACAACAACATGTATATACCAAATATATCCAGATTTATCATAGTGAATGGTGGATTCCCAAGAAGGATATAAAACTAATCGTTTTCTTACGAGCAAAATGAATTTCTTACCGTCATTCTGACAGACTATCAGCAAAGTTGGCGGGAAAACATGTGTTCTTCAGCTAACAACTGACCGCTTTATGGACCATACGGCAAACTGAAACTAAAGATACGTGGAGAAAAATAACTGATGTTTGAATCAAACGGAAGAGTCTAGAAGTAAGGCGACGGAATTAGACGATTGAAACTATAAATTTCCTTTTTTCCGGCTTAGTCCTCAAATGTGTCGTCTGTCTTCCGTGCATTCTGCCCACAACTGATTTAGATTTCTCCATTTTAGTTTTATACATAAATGTCATTAATGCACATTTTTATGTTTGTCTTGGGGTAAAAGTGAGGGTTTTTAACTTTGATAAGTTTCATAATAGATAGGTTTTAGATATATTATTACGTTTAACTTAATCCAATTTTAAGAAAGAGAACGTTTAATTTGCTTCCTAAACTACTTGACATATCCTAAAATATTTGCATATATAAAATAATATAATAAAAATGTATCTGTCGAACGTTGAGTCAATCAACCAATCAATAATCTTTATTTAAACACGATAAAGTTTAAGCGCTGCCGCTTGTGGAGTCGTGTATTTAACTGTACTATAAATAACTATCTAATCTTGTTTAAACTTTATTGATATATTTTACATAATCAATAAAATATTGTAAAACATATACGTATCTTACTTGATAGGAACACGCTATAAGGGTTCATTTATGTCTTCCCTCTTCATTTTAAAAACAAGTCATAAAGCCGAGTGCTGCATTCCCGCGCTCTGTTTGCCTGTTTGCTGGGCAAAATAGGGTGACAACACAAACAATGAAATGGTGTAAATGGCTGTGAGCAAAAGGCCCATAGCCGATTTAATTTTTGTTAAGAATTTCAAGAATTTGTGGCTATGGGGAAGGCCCATAGCCACTTAATTACAAACACTGAAATAACTTAATCCTTAATTCACAAATAATGATTTGGCGCAGTAAAGGTGAGGGCAACAAAAACGAAGCTAAGATAAAACAGATTAGAACAAGCGGCAGGGCCAAGGGGAGGAGGTGGGAAATTCAAAGGGCAGAGGTCTAAATTCAAGCGAATGATAAATTCCGAGCACGCGTGCCATGGCATACACAGCGTCAGTAGAGGGTGGTCAATAATTTAATTGCACAGACCCTGGCCCGTGACCCCAACGACGTGACATACTATGTCACGCAACAGTCTGATCAGATTGAAGACATAAAAATCCTATTTGAATTGGTTCAAATATTCCCTTTATGTCTTCCCTCTTCTTTTTAAAAACAAGTCATAAAGCCGAGTGCTGCATTCCCGCGCTCTGTTTGCTGGGCAAAATAGGGTGACAACACAAACAATGAAATGGTGTAAATGGCTATGAGCAAAAGGCCCATAGCCGATTTAATTTTTGTTAAGAATTTCAAGAATTTGTGGCTATGGGGAAGGCCCATAGCCACTTAATTAAAAACACTGAAATAACTTAATCCTTAATTCACAAATAATGATTTGGCCCAGTAAAGGTGAGGGCAACAAAAACGCCAAAAGCATCATGAAACATGATGCTGCCCCACCCAAGGGAAACGCAGCACTCTGTGCAATTTGAGAACACACCACTGTCTTTGATAGACAGCCTTAACTATCTAATTACACAGATGAACGAGTAACAAGTGGATGAATGAGACTGCTGCCCTTGCGAGACAGCCTCAGGTAACCCAGTAAATCTAATGATTAAAATTAGGCTATCCCAGAGATGAATAAGACCGCTGCCCGTGCAATTAGACCATCCCACGAAAATTAGCAACGAACCAAAACAATTACACTAGTAAACTGATGAATTTAGGACTGTTGCCCTGTGTCGCAGTGATTTCACCAACTCTTAAAAATACAAAAAAGGCAAGGAAACACTTGCCTTTAAATAAGGAAATCTGGTATTGTGACCCGGTAATGTGACATGCCGAGTCCAATAAACTATGAAGTATGTTAAGGGTGATAGGCAATCTGCAATCCAAGCGATGGCCAATCTTACGATATCCTTTCAATATCTGTACTTTGTAAAAAAAAATTCCCAGGGTCTGGAAAACCAGCAAGCTTGTGCAAGTACCGAAGAGTAGAGACAAATGTGTTTATGGTGGAAGGAGCATAATGACGATCAAACAAATAAGCTATAAAAAGTGCCAAGGTAGGGGTGGAATTGGGAGAGAGAAACTCGTAAATTGGAATGTGGCATAAGAAATTGGTTGAAAAGTGTCCATGTCCTGTGCTAACAGTCCATGTGGTAAGTGTCCATGCCATGTGCCGCTGCCCTTGCTAACATTCCGACAATAAAGACACTAAACCGTATACCATAACATTAATTCATAAAGCTAAATATGAATTTCAACTCCACTACACAGCGGATTTTGGTTCACTGTGGCCTCACCAGTAACTGGTTCGAACGACATGTACACAAGTTCGAAACGATAATTACACTAGATATATCCTAAACTTGCACTATACCTAACAGAGCTGAGCAACCGCTTACAAAATAAACTGCGGTTAGAACAGAGGCCAGAAAAAACCTGCAAGAAAAAACCCCTGTGGGGAAAAATAAGCAGGAAATCTGGGTAGGAACCATGGCTCAGGCTAAAAACAATACAAGCCCATCCTACGAGGCTTTACAAGACAAAGCTAAGCAAAACGAAGTATACATGTACTGGTGCAGGCCTAGAATGCCTCGCCACGTGACAAACTATAACTTTATAGGCAGCATGATACCCATCGTGCACTGTAACAGTCGAACCCAGCCCCTGCTAATCCCGTGTCGTAAAAATATCAATTTCTGTCTAATTCGCATTGCCATTACTCAAACGCCAGAAATTACATTAGCCAAGTGTAACAATTATGGGAAAAATGACAACAACAATTAAAGAAAATTAAGAATAACATTGAAAAATAGCAGGGCTGAGCAACCGCTTACAAAACGAACTTGAAGATATTGAAAACTACTGGCCTAGTTATTTTGTTCCATAAACCCAAAAGATATGTGAACTGTCGCCCTTGCTATTCAGTTCCATATCATTCTCCTGAGTAAACCCTGGACATGTGAAAATTGAGCAAGAAAAAGATCATTAAAATAGGCAATAAATCCCTTGGAACATTATATAAAAACAATTTAAAACTAATGGCGTTGTTATTTTGGTCCATAAACCCAAGATACACGAGAACTGCTGCCCTTGCTAATCAGTCCGTATCTCCTGAGTAAACCACGAAAATATAACAATTGAAATTAGCCAAACAAATCCCTAAGGATTATAAGAGAAGGAATTGGAAACTAATGCATTAGACTTCCACCTGCTCAAAACCCGTATCCGGGCACAAGAGAAACCCAATCTGCAAAATAAGCAGCAGCTCCATATTCATAAACTACAAAAAAAGAGGAGTAAACTATGCACCTGTTACAATCCAAAGTGAACAATTAGCTCAATTAGGAAGACAGTCGCCCATGCTAACTGCCATAATTATTCAATCTGTGCCTCGTATAAAACAAAAATTAAACAATCCAGGTGTGTATAAGCTGGAAAAGTTGGTGAGACAGGGCTGGTTATTATTATAGTCGCCCATGCAAACTGGATAAGAAAATTAGCAAAATTAAATATGTCAACTAAGCTGAGCAGATGGGACAGCCATCCATGCAAACATGACCCAGCTGGTTGCCAATTTAGAAGGACAAACAATAATGGGGTGCCAATGCTAGATGAATTCGTTTAAGATGAGAATTGTGAATATTAAACTATGGGACCAACAAGTTGGGGCACTGCCCATGCAAACCGAACCCTCATGGTTGACCACTTAAAAATACAATTAAGAAGTGACCTTAGTGTTAATCATGAAGCAGTCGCCCATGCAAACTGAAGTGCAAAATTATAACTCTGTCATAAAAGATTAACATGACAATATTGTCAGTTAAAATAAACACAATAATAATATTGCTTATTTCATATCCCATCAGGTATAGGCTTAAAAAAATTGGATAATACTCTAAAATGACAACATTGCAATGAGCCCAACCCCTAGGTCATTTCCCATAGCACCCTATTCTGCTAAAACTGGCTTCCAACCTGAGTAAACTTGAGGAATCTGTATAAAGGCTAATTTAGAAGAATTTTGCCAGGAATCATAATGAAAAAGACCAGCCACCAATACTATATAGCCCCCTATTAAGTCAAATGAGATGACAAGGTGACCAGATACCTATCGCAAGTCTACTTATTGCCTTAAGAATACTCTGCCTGGCTAGATGGCTGAACAGGCAAATCAAAAAGGCCTGTCAGTGACAAGACTTCTTTCAAAGATACCTCCTAACGAACTTGAAATTCAGAGATAAGTGCATTCTTTTGTGAAGTTACAAGTCATGGGAATACCTACACTGTAAGTACAGTAAGAACACAAATTTGAAATATATCTAATTGATATTGACCTAATTTAGCCGATGAAGCTGAAGCAACAATCATAAGTTCATCCAAAAGATAAAACATATATGAAAATTAATGTTCAACTGCAGCATTGAAAATTTCAAAAGTTAAACCAGAACTAGAATATCCCATAGGCCCGTCAGAATAATGAAAGCCTAGCCGCTCAACCAAATCAAATTATAATCCTTAGGACTCATTAGTATGATCCTTAAGGCATTTTTGGTGTGTGTTTATGCCAAAAGCAGCCTGGGCCCGTCGTCTTAATATATTTAATTACATCGTCAATAGTAGCATAACAAACTCAGGTACATGCATGCTCAGAATCAATACCATCATTAACGATGAACCCCTTGCAGACCGAAAGGTCATTGGCAGTGTATTGCATGTGCACAGGAAGTTCCAAAGTTCTGAAGCAGGTCTGCAGCGCCTGGGCATTTGATGATGTTTTCAAAGCTCTATCCTTCTTTTGCTTTTGGAGGCTGGCTGTCCAGAGTCATTGGCCAAAGGCCTAGATGAACATTGTAGAGGCATACCTGCAAACAAACATAACCTGGCAGAACCTGGAATTCTTAAATTCTTAAATGGGCAAAATTTAAATCGAAAGGCTGAGACAAGCCATGTTGGACTGGAAAGTCGATGAACCAGCAAGCTCCATAAGTGCCCAATAAACAATAAAAAAGCTTAGAGTGTAACCTAAAGGTAATGCGAACAACAACCTTGAGGATGAAACCTCGAAGTCAAACAGTAGCACCCTGAGGGTGAAATCTCAAAGGCAAAATTACAAATCAACAGGCAGAGACAAGCCGTGTCAGACTGAAAGCCAACACACTCGCAAACCCTTAAGTGCCCAATGAACAAAAGTCATAAAAAAATGTGAGCTATAAACCATATAATTACACATGTTGGCAAAAATGGCAGACACTGTGCCCAGCACAATTGATACAAATTAATTTGGCAAGATGAGAAACCTGAAAACTTAAATTAAACAACCCCCATAAATTAAATTGGAGGAATGAAACCCCAGTCGCCTGGGTACATGTAAGTCTGGCTCACAAAATTTAATAATTTTCGCCACAATGGCAATACCCCATTTGTAGCCATAATATTTAACATAAATATTGCAAATATGGAGAACAAAGCCCCATTAAAATCAAATTTGAGAAACAAAGCCTCAAATAACAACTGGCATACGAATATGACCAGCAAATATGGAGAACAAAGCTCCATTCATAACTGAGAGGAACAAAGCCTCAACATATAACAATCTGGCATAGGAATATGACCAGCAAATTTGAGGAACAAAGCCTCAACATAAATAATGGCTTGGGCAAGCCTGGCTGACAAAAATTTGTTAATTGTCGCCGCAATAGCAATACCCCACTGGTAGCCATAAAATTCAACACAAATTATTGCAATATGGGGGAACAAAGCCCCAAATAAAATTAAAATTTGAGGAACAAAGCCTCAAATTAACAACTGGCATAAGAATATGACCAGCAAATATGGAGAACAAAGCTCCATTAACAACTTAGAGGAACGAAGCCTCAACATAACAATCTGGCATGGGAATATGACCAGCAAATTTGAGGAACAAAGCCTCAACATAAATAATGGCTTGGGCAAGCCTGGCTGACAAAAATTTGTTAATTGTCGCCACAATAGCAATACCCCACTGGTAGCCATAAAATTTAACACAAATTATTGCTATATGGGGAACAAAGCCCCATTAAAATTAAAATTTGAGAAACAAAGCCTAAATTAATAACTGGCATAAGAATATGACCAGCAAATATGGAGAACAAAGCTCCATTTTAATAACAACTTAGAGAACGAAGCCTCGACATAAAAATTAAATTATTGCAATAAAATTACATGTAAATGAAACCTACAAGCACAGGAGTAGGAGGGATTTCCATTAAAATCTAACTTCAAATCAATAAACAGGGGGTTGGGGGGGGGGGGGTAGAATTGTACATAATCTACAGCATGCTTAACGCCTTCAGGATGGCGCCTCGGTAGCTACGATATAAGCTTAAATTGTATTGACCACTTGGGTCCAAATGCACACTGTCCTCCTTCAAAATTAGAGCCTGAGAGGGAAGGGAAAAACCTTTATGATACCAGCAAAACACATTGTCCATGTCCTCTAATAAAGCTCTAACGCACTGATTTAAAACCGGCACCTTGGCATAGAAACACTCAAAACCAACGTAGGTCTCACCACGAGGGATGACATCGCAAACACAGATGACGCGTACGGAAAAATGGTCGTGCAGAAATAAAACGAAACTTTCAATATCAGAGGCCACTACTTCAGGGCCCGACCCAACAAGATCGTTAGTACCGATCTCTAAAATAAGGATGTCAGGAGAAAATTGGGTAATAGTACTAATGTCGTGTTTTCGAAGCTTCGAAACCGTTCGCTCGAGTTCGCCCCCCCAACACCGAACATGAAAACAAACGCTCTGCCGTGCAAATCAAAATTACTGTCGACCCGCGAGTCAAAACCCGCCTCTAAATCTCGTTGTAGCCCCTTAACAAAAGAATGCCCTAAACTGAGAACCGTGGGCGTCGAACTGGCCATGAACAGGGGAGAAAAATATATAAACAAAGGTGCTCACCTTAAAGGACCCTAGTCATCCAAAATGCACTGCGCGCTCAAACGGTGAAATCCGCCATTTTCGATGCCATCGAAATTACTGAACATTGCATAGTGAATCGGAATCTCACTGCATCGTCCCAAGTTGTGTAAATGAAAGTCTGTAACTGTTATCGTGGCTTTTTTGAATTATTAGTCTATCGGTTTGAATGATTTTTTCGTAGTTTTGCGCTACCGATGGACAAGGTTTTGACATCCAAAGTCAATGGTCTTATGGCCTCACGGTTTCCCAAGCGTGGACGGCTGAAGGCGCCAGGAAATGCAAAGAAAACTATTCTTCGCGAATCGACTTTCCACCTTTGGATTACGAGCAAAAGTGAGGTTGGAATCGTTGTTGTTAAAGAATGTACAACAGTTGCATCCGGCCGTGAGAATTATGAAACAGTGAACATTGCTGAAGATTCAAATATTTCACTAACTGATTTCACGATGGATGCAATAACGCCATACGTTTAACAACGAAAGTACAGCCTAGCTCCGAGACACGCAACTTAAACGCAGAATAAACTCTGAGGAGTCGAAAAAAATTGTAATATGCCATTATTCTATGGAATCATTGATGAAGAAACTCTATCTCGGAAGCCATGCTAACCGCAGACTTGCGCTCACACAAAATTACGGACTAAGAAATTAACTCAGTGATCCTAGCATTCAGCGACTACTACTGATCTTGCAAACTATGCGCTAAAGAAACATATTGTTATGCCGAGAACTAGCAAACAGCGATGACATAACTAAATATTCTCATAGTAAACGGCTCTGGAAAGCGTAAATATCTCCTGTCAGTATCAGAGACTTTCCTAAGATCAAAGAATCGGCAACATTGAGCTGAGAACAACAGTCCTGTTATATCTTAATTTTGATCTATAAAAAGAAAACAATCTCTCAGACACGTACTTGGGGTAATCCTATTGTAAAGCCGGGCTGAAATGCTTTTTTTGCGACAAGCAGGATTTGTGCTAGGCCTGTCACCTTTTATAACGATATTTTTATAAATATCTCGCCTCTGACCTTTCGCGACGATTTCCTTACTTTTGGTCACGCGCCACGTGTAATATAATACCGAAACTCCCGCATGTAAACAAAAACAAAGGTGTGGCTGACTAGGGTCCTTTAAATTCAAAGGGCAGAGGTCTAAATTCAAGCGAATGATAAATTCCGAGCACGCGTGCCGTGGCATACACAGCGTCAGTAGAGGGTGGTCAATAATTTAATTGCACAGACCCTGGCCCGTGACCCCAACGACGTGACATACTATGTCACGCAACAGTCTGATCAGATTGAAGACATAAAAATCCTATTTGAATTGGTTCAAATATTCCCTTTCTTACGTCAAACACTTAATTCTTTTATGTTCCTTTCCATGCATGTCTCAGGACTAAACACCTTCAACATTGTATTCATTTCAGCACTCCATGTTTCATCGATGAACCTATTTAAGAGGACAGTGTAACACAACCAGCTGCCTGCAGTTTTGATAATAGTAGTTTGAAATCGGTCAAATTAACCGCCCTTTCTTTTGCCCGAAATTAACTATCGGCTTTAACGCCTCTAATATTTGTTCTTACCATTGTAATGGGTACCCAAAATTTATGTGAGGTATTTGACTTTGTCCAATGGCATTATAATACGGAGCGTCAGTTGGTTAATCATTGACTACCGTAGGAACACGTCCTATCTCAAGTTAGTTTTTACTTCGCCTTTGTACTGTACACACGTTGCTTTTTGCTCGCTTTATTTTCTGCTTAATTATGCCTTGTAAGTCCAAACGATCTTCAAAAAAATCGGACCAAGCCGGCGATTCGTCTCCCTGGCTGGAGAAGTTTTGCCTTAAGCACGACATACCGGCCGCCCTTATGGGAATTCTGGCCGAAAACGCCATAACTTCCGAAGCCATCTTCTCCGGCATCACGGAACAAGATTTGTCAGATATGCGCCTTGTGGTGGGCCACAAAGTAATTCTGCGCCGAGTTCTCTCCACCTTGACTACCTTTCCGGACTCGTCTACCGCTCCCGACGCTGGTTTAGCAGAGCCTGCAACACCAGTTGTGCCGCCCTTCAAACTCGACGAAGAGTTGGCAAAAATCGAAGAAGAAGCCCTCTCTGCGACTCCTCGCCGCGAGCCACCTTCACCTCAGGCTTCAGTTGACAGCCAAGCTGCCTCCAGCTCAACTACCTCTGCTAGCTCTGAAGGTAAGCCTCTCCTACCATCAGATCTAATTTATGGCGCAGACGGTAAACAACTCAAGCCCCTTCAGTTAACATTTGCGCAATTCATGTTGGCTAATTTCAAGATCCTCGAGACCCTTATGGCCAAAAACCCCTCGGAGGCGTCCGATTATCTCAAATATTTAAAGTTCCTCGCTATTAAAGGCACACGCTTCAAACTAAAGCTATCCTGGCCTTCGATCAGGACTACCGGGCAACAAAAACGCGCGAAAAGTTCAATTGGGGGTGCAACGTGGATGATTTGAGCGCACAGTATTTCGATGCCGCTGTTGCTCTTCGCCCAACACCGTCCCAAAGTTCGCGTAGTACAACCACGGATGGCCGACGGTCAGCTGCCTCACAGTCAGCTCAGGACGAGTTCTGTTTTCGGTGGAACTTTAGCCCCAATGGTTGCCCAAATGCACAGTCTTGTCGATACAAGCATGTGTGTATAAACTGTTCTCAACAACACAAAGGGAAGGCATGCCCTGGCAACGCGGGGTCTAGTACTCAAAAACAATGACAATTTTTACCCCACCCGAATGGAGACCCTGCCCCTATTTGTACTGACTCAACTTTTATTGATTCACCACCGCTTGAGGATTGCCCGCTCAATTACCACGCTTGGGAAAACGAACTTTTACATGATCCCGACCGCTCTTTTATTCTCGATGGTTTGCGTGCGGGATTCAAGCTTCTCCCGAAATCGGACATCTCGTGTATTGACAGCTATGCTAATGACAACTATTCTAGTGCCACGTGCGCTGAGTTTAAACCGGAAATGGATCAGCTTTTCTTAAATGAACTCTCTCTTGGCCGCATTTCTCGTGTAAACACTAAGCCGAAATGCATTCATCCCATCGGCCGCGTACCTAAGAAAGACTCGGGTAAATCCCGCCCGATCACGGATTGTAGCCGTCCATTTGGAACGTCCCTGAACGATTACATCAAGCGTGACCTTGAGTCCTTCCGAATGAACTCAATTGACACCGCTGTGTCAGTGTCGACTGACAACTGTTTTTATGCCGTCGTCGATATCGAGTCTGCCTGGCGATGGGTGCCCGTATTTCCAGCTCATCGTCAACTCCAAGGCTTCCGCTGGATGTTTGGTCCGCATGACCCTTCTCGCTACGAATACTTTGTTGACAATCGCCTCTGTTTTGGCGTTTCGTGCGCCCCCGCCATATTTAATCGCTTATCTAATGCTATTGTCCGGATGATGGCGCGACGCGGTTTTCATTCTATTGTTAATTACTTAGATGATTTTCTTATCGTTGGCAAAACACAAGCTGAATGTCAACAAGGTCTCCTGGTTCTTATCAATCTGCTTCATTCACTCGGTTTTAATGTCAGTTGGAAAAAAGTGGTCTCCCCATGTCAACGCGTTACTTTCTTAGGAATCGAACTTGACTCCACAACTATGTCTGTTCGCCTTCCATCCGACAAGTTAGACCGCCTAAATTCTCTTATCACGTCTTTTTCCACTAAAGTCTCTGCGTCTAAACGTCAACTGCAATCTCTCGCAGGATCATTAAACTTTGCTTGTCACGTCGTGCATGGCGGTCGCACCTTTCTTCGTCGGGTTATTGACAGTATAAACAAACTTAAACGGCCATCCCATCGCACTCGCCTATCCTCGCAGTTTCGTGAAGATATCCTTTGGTGGAAAAACTTCCTCGTTGCATTTAATGGCCGAAGCATGATGCTAGACTTTCGTCAGCCAGTTTATGTACAAACCGACGCCTCCTTTCGCGGGTTCGGTGCAGTATGCTCAGATGACTGGTTTGCAGGTTCTTGGTCCGAGTGCCTAGATCCCGAACTTCACATTTCTCGCCCCCTTAGTGCGCACTGTAGTCACGCAGGTCACGCAATTGATCCTTCGCTTCGCTCGAATATTAACTATTTGGAGTTATTTCCTATCCTCATCTCCGTTCGCCGCTGGGGTCCCCAGTTCCAAAATAAACGTGTTATCGTCGAGACTGACAATACCCAGGCCATGGCCTTTATTAACAATGGCACGTGCAGAAATCCATAGCCATGTCTTGGTTGCGTGAGATTTTCTGGATAAGCGTTCAATATAATTTTCATCTTCTGTCACGGCACTTACCAGGCAAACTGAACCACACGCCGACAGATTAAGTCGCCTGCAGTTTCCCGATCAAACTAACGGAGTTTTATCTTCTCATTAGGATATCTCTCTCAGTTGGACCGTCGCGCTCAGATTGTCTCCGCCTCTGCCTACTCTAGCTCAACCCTGGCTACTCGCCGTTCTCAGTGGCGAGTGTTTCTACGCTTCTGTTCGGAGTTTGGCCTGGCCCCTGTCCCAGCCTCAACCAGAACTGTTATTCGATTTCTCATCCATTTGTCTTCTTACTGCAAGTATTCCACGATAATTAATTACCTGTCTGCTATAAACGTCCTTCATCGCCACTTTGGTCATGATGTCACCTTTCAAGAGGTTTTTACTGTCAAACTAATGGTCCGTGGTCTCCGCCGCATTTTTGGGTGACGCACGCGAACAAAAACTACCCATCACTCCTGAGATCCTTTTGCGTCTCCGTCCTACGGTTACGGCAGACAGCGATTCCGGTTTCTGGGCGGCGATGCTCATGGGCTTTTACTCTTTCTTTCGAAAGTCTAACCTTGTTCCAAAATCCGCTAAAGATTACGATCCTTCTAAAACTTTGTTACGCAAGAACATTATCGTTCGACCATAGGGCCTAGTTATTTGCGTGACTTGGTCCAAAACCATCCAGTTCAAGGAACGACAACTTCTCATACCGGTTCTCCGTCTCCCCGCTGACCATCCGTTGTGCCCTGTACAGGCCTACGAACGACACCTACGTCTCTTTCCAGCCCCACCATCCTCACCCGCATTTCTACAATCTCGCGGAGATTCAGCTACACCCATAACGCATGCAACTTTTACCACCAAATTACGTAAATCTTTGAGTGACACTGGGCTCAAGGCCTCTAACTACTCCGGTCATAGCTTTCGTCGTGGAGGAGCAACATTCGCCTTTCATTGTGGTGCCCCTGTTGAACTCATCAGCCTTCAAGGAGACTGGTCTTCGGATGCTGTGCTCGTACATCGCCCAGCCTTTAAAGCGCCGCATGTCAGTGGCCCAACTCATCGCCACGCACATTTCTTCATCATCAACTTAATTCTTACTTTTCCCCTTCATCTCCCCCTTCTTCTATTGTCTGGTGGTTTGGGCGGGCCGCATCGGGGGGAGGCGGGCCAACTTCGGTCGCGGCTCCCCTGCCACTCCCTTGATGCGGCTCTGCTCTTTCCGGCAAACAATAAAGTTTATTATATTGTCACCTGATAGTCTCTCCTTTATTTAATCACCTGCGTAGGATTATGTGAGGTATTTGACTTTGTCCAATAGCATTATAATACGGAGCGTCAGTTGGTTAATCATTGACTACCGTAGGAACACGTCCTATCTCAAGTTAGTTTTTACTTCGCCTTTGTACTGTACACACGTTGCTTTTTCCCACCCATCCCACCCGCGGGCCGCATCGGGGGGGAGGCGGGCCAACTTCGGTCGCGGCTCCCCTGCCACTCCCTTGATGCGGCTCTGCTCTTTCCGGCAAACAATAAAGTTTATTATATTGTCACCTGATAGTCTCTCCTTTATTTAATCACCTGCGTAGGATTATATTTAAATCTAAAAATTAAAAGAAATGAATCGTCCGAAATGAAACATTTTAATGTCTAATTTTCCCATCGTAATAATTAGACGGAGTCCTGTTGATTTATGTTATTTACAGGTCATGTGTTTGTAGTTAATTCTCACAAAAACCATTCTGAGTCTGTTTTTCTTGACCATGTTAAGGCGAAAAATACACTCGTGTAAATTAATCCCAAATTGAACTCTTTCTTTTTGTGTGTTTTGTTAAGCTGTTATTGCAAGTTAACACTGCATTTGTTTGTATGTCAATATCGTATGATTACCTATACTAAAAACTCAATATGGTTTGGCAAATCCATATTGAGAACTGAGAGGAAAAGTACTTCATCAGGATTTCCATAAACGGAGAAATGGTTTGAAAAAAACAACTGAGTTTGTTTTTAACCGACTTCAGGGTGTTTGGAACTCTTGATGAAACACTCTTTCAAGTATTTCGGGTATCATTAAATACAGAGAAAATGAAGAAATAAAACTGTCAAAATCTGTGCTAATTATGGTTGGGGTTTTACACTACCGTCAAGCTGATGATTTTCTTGGGTCAGACTTCATAATAAATTTGAGAAGCTTCTATCGAAGCTGATTACTTTCTTGTGGAGTAACATCACATTCAGAAAAAATTGGTCGTGACATGTTATATTTATTTTGCTGATCCGCCGCATTGCCTACTTTAAATTCTGATTGCCAATCCACACTTTTAATCCCTCGGCAAATTGATCTCGTGAATCAATTTCTCCGATATTTGTTTTCTTGAGCAAACTATTAGTTTCATAGCTTTTAGCTTCATATGTAACAAATGAAACCTTTCTGGTCGGTAATATAGAGATGCCTTAAGCAGGCCCGGAAGAGCAAACCAAACGAAACCAAACCAAAAGATTTTGAACGCATTTTCTGAAAACGCTAAAAGCCTTTTATTTGTTAAGTAACCCGGCAAGTTTCATAGAAATATTTCAGTTTGAATTCATTTTCCCTGGCCGGCATAATTTTCGTCTTGATTGTATGGAACAGAGATCTACGCTGGCTAAAATTGGAGGTGATATTGGCGAATCTTTGCTGAAGTCATCAGTCGTAGTTACACAAAGCAATTTTATCTACAAAACTTATCTATATATTTACCAATGCATTTTTGGTGACGGCAACGAGAATGTCAAAAAACAATAAGTTTAACTAGCAAAACAACGGCTCTGCACGTGCGTTACACACTTTGGTATATTTCTTTACATAAAGGGCCGTCCGAATGTACTCCTAATAAAAATAGTGTGGAACTGAAAAACGTGTTTTACATGCATCTGCATGTTGTTTCACCTATAAATCGATTTCATTTACATAAATAAAACATCAGACAAAAATGTTGTAATTTTAATTGAAAATCGCAAAAAAGGAATTCCCAGCAAGAAAAACTAGTCCCTCTTAATCGCAAAAAAAAATAGTGAAACCAGGTAAACTTCAACGGTGCTGCAATTTACACGTATGTTGAAGTCGTGGAGGCGCGGTGGTTTAGTGGTTAGCGCATCGCACTTCCCACTTCCAACCTGAAGGTTGGTGGTTAGAGCCTGGTCTCTGTTGTCGTGTTGTTTTAATTCCTTAGAGAAGAAACTTTGCTCCACGTTGTCTCTAAACACCCAGGAGTATAAATGGGTGGACATAATGCTGGGGGGTAACCTTGCGATGGACGACATTAGTAATACTCTCATGCTATTGAAACCGGGTTAAGCTCCGGCAGCTGGGAGCACCAGGCTCATGAGGGCATAACCTGTCCACCATAGTCAAGTACAATTTTCTGTTTTTCGTCGTTCACCTGTGTTCGTACACCATGGCTTCATAACGTACGGAGATTTTTCCATTGGTCTCTTGCTCCCACACAGTTCAAAAATAGAATCCAATATGTTTTGTACAGTCAAATTGAAAAGCGCTTACAAAAAAAACATATATTAAACGATTAACTAGCTTATTTGGCTTTATTTTAAGGGCGAATTACATTTTTCCCTACTTGAGATCGGTTTTATGGAATTATCTCGTCAAGGTTTCAAGCAATTGAAAAACGCCAGCATAGGTTTGTAGATGAATGTTGTGTAATGTTTTATGACTTTCTTGATGATTTCTTGGAGTGCATGAGAGGAGAAGAAAGAGGGGGCAGGAGAAATTTTATGAAGTTATAAAATTAGAATATGAAGTTAATACCAATTATAATAGACAAGAAAACAGTCGGCCACCAACCTGGGGTGCTCTTGCGTAGGTATCTACGGTTTGTTTTTTCTTTCTCTTTCTCTTCTTTAAACCTCTTACAACTTTATTGTTACTTCCCCTCAATCAATGGAAAATCAAGGTGAGCGAAAAACAGGCACAGGAGCCACAGGTGGCCCACACAACCGGTTTCAGTGGCATAAAGCAACTAGGAGTACAAACATAGTGAGAAAAGCTGATACTACGTAGAACAATTAACGCGACAACGACATGATAGCTGAGCCCAAACTGAAAGCCAAAATGCAACCGTGGACAGCTGTTTCGACCTGGTTGGGTCTCGTCAGCACGGTGTAAGTATCAGCTTTGCTCACTATGTTTGTATTACTATTTTTGGCTGATCAGATCTTCTATAGATCCTACGTACTTCAGCAGCATTTTCGTTCGCGGTCCTTTGCTCCTTGTTCTACTGTTGTATTATTTGGGACCGTAGGTCTTTTCAGATCCGACTATGCTGCTCATTTTTTAAGACCTTTTAGCATCGTATTGGCCATGTATTCGCTGAGGGATGGTTTATGTCTATATCATGTCTTTATCGCGACAACGACATGATATTTCAAATCTCGGCTTTGCCTATTACTCATGGTCACGCGCCGCTGTGACGTGGGTCAATTGGCAAACATTTGGATTCGAGCTCTCATTGTTGCCATCGCCAGGTGCGATTTGGTAGAGAATTGGCGTTCGCGCTAGTTTTTTGCTGCTACACCGTGCTGACGAGACCCAACCAGGTCGAAACAGCTGTCCACGGTTGCATTTTGGCTTTCAGTTTGGGCTCTATCATGTCGTTGTCGCGTTAATTGTTCTACGTAGTATCAGCTTTGCTCACTATGTTTGTATTACTATTTTTGGCTGATCAGATCTTCTATAGATCCTACGTACTCCAGCAGCATTTTCGTTCGCGGTCCTTTGCTCCTTGTTCAACTAGGAGTATTGCTACTCTTTCTTGGATGAGATGCTAGTCCATCACAGGGTGACCTGGTTTATATACTGTCAAGTGACAAGGAGTATTACTACTCCCCACTGGATAGGATGCTAGTCCATCACAGAGTGACCTGGTTTATCTACTATCAAGTGACTAGGAGTATTGCTACTCCTCCCTGGATTGGATGCTAGTCCATCACAGGGTGACCTGGTTAACATACTATGAAGTGACTAGGAGTATTGCTACTCTTTCTTGGATGAGATGCTAGACCATCACAGGGTGACCTGGTTTATATACTATCAAGTGACTAGGGGTATTGCTACTCCTCCCTGGATGGGATGCTAGTCCATCACAGGATGACCTGGTTTATATACTGTCAAGTGACAGGGAGTATTACTTCTCCCCACTGGATGGGATGCTAGTCCATCACAGAGTGACCTGTTTTATATACTATCAAGTGACTAGGAGTATTGCTACTCCTCCCTGGATGGGATGCTAGTCCATCACAGGGTGACCTGGTTTATATACTATGAAGTGACTAGGAGTATTGCTACTCTTTCTTGGATGAGGATGCTAGTCCATCACAGGGTGACCTGGTTTATATACTATGAAGTGACTAGGAGTATTACTACTCCCCCTGGTTGGGGTGCTAGCCCATCACAGAGTGACCTGGTTTATATACTATCAAGTGACTAGGAGTATTGCTACTCCCCCCTGGATGGGATGCTAGTCCAACACAGGATGACCTGGTTTACATACTATGAAGCGACTAGGAGTATTGCTACTCCCTCTTGGATGGGATGCTAGTCCAATGCAAGGCTACCCCCAGCATTATGTCGCCGACCAGGGTACCCATTTATATACCTGAACGGAGGAAGACAAAGCGGATCAAAGTTTCTTGTCTAAGAAAACAACCCGACGGCCGAAACGAGGCCACGACTACTCCATCACTCCTCCAGCGAGCTATCTGGAGGTTACATAAAATGACTGACAATATTTGTTGGTTTCACAATGCAAGCTAAGTGTATCTCAAGCAGAAAATTGGGGTTCACACCTGATGACAAATTGTATTGTACCTATACAAGTCCAAGTATGAAACCACTTATTGTTAACTCTGAAGGGAACACTGAAGAATCCAGAACGGGAAAAAGGCACATGATATCACAAATGAAGACAAATTGTTTGAAGGGCTTTAAAAGCAATGCCTTTCATTTATTAATTGTTGACTTAAATTTTGGTGCAAAGGAGATATTTGTTGTTTAGGCCAGGTTACCTGGCTTTGAACACTTTTTCTACATGCTATCAGCTGCAAAGCCACGATAATACATTTTAAAGCCTGAAAAATAGGGTTCTGAACAAACATGAGCCAGCGCTTCTCTATAAAGGTAACACCTATGAGTAGATTTGCTTTTTTCCGTCGCACGACAAGATGGCTTGCATGCAAATAATAAAGGCAATTACGCGTTTCCCTCCGGTGTTAGTATTTTACCACTTACGAGCGGATGTTTTCTTTTTTCAATTAAAAATGATGTCATGGAAGCAAAACGTTGCCATAGACGATGTGTGATATCTAGAAGTAAGTCAATATTTATAGCACAAAACAAAAGCTGGAAATTGCATCCCCTTGCAAGTTTTTTGACTTTTAGCATTGTTTTTAACCCTCTACTTCAAAACGTCAAAGTAAAAAAAATTAAATAAACAAATTATATGTATTTCCCTCTTGCGGAAGGGTTTTAATAAGAGCACTGGTCTTGACGGTCGATGGAACCAAGTATTTTAATATTCAAACATTTATCAATACATCCTTGATGGTTAACCCCATCATTTGTCAACTGACTGTTCACACTTTCTTAACTATGACGCTCGACGTCTTGCACAGATTGAAACCAAAATACCAACAGCAATGTAAAAAAGATCGAACATAAACAAGGTTAAACCGACTAAACCGATGTCTAACATAACCGGCGAATACAACCGTCTCCTCGGCATCGCTACCAGCCACTACGATGATTCGTACAAGAGAGCGAACTTCCATCCTAGCGGCTGATGGCGATGATTAACGACTTGTAAAACAATAATATGTTCACTGGCGCAAGAAATCCAGTCCCGCTAATTGCAATGAAGGTACTTTGGTGAAAATTGCACAATGTTTCAAGCTATGTTTGTCTTTACGCACGACGATTGTCGTTACTATTACTATTACTAATACTAAGTATTGGTAATGGTTTTAGAGTTCTCTTTCTAGTAGTATTAATGGATTACCCAATGTCTAAACCTAGTGTCATTAAACTAAATTAAGAAGTCTTTAAACTCCATTAGAGTTATAGCAGCTAAACGTTGTTCGTGGCAGACCTTTGAAAATATGCTCTTTCTTCGTATTGTTGAAAAGCGTTTTTTCTGAAGACCAGTTCTTTTAAAGCGCGACGGAAGTCCCTCTTGGCCAATGTGCATAGTAGTGGGTTTAATAGCGGCGGTATGAATGCAAGGACAAGAAGTAAACGCTTCACCCAAAGTGACCTAAATGACAAGTCTGGGGATTCCTTGTGATCACCTAACATGGCCAAGAAAAATGGCAACCAACAGCCGGCGAAGATCACCACCATGATCAACAAAACACTGCGACCTCGCCATTCCTGAAGAACGGATCGTTGTCGCTGCTGTAGAGAGCTGGTGAGTTCGCGATCGCTTTTTATACTCTTAAAAGAAATGTAAAATATATGTCCATAAATATAGCACATCATCAACAAAGGTACCGCGAAAAATAGCACGATGCAGGCCTTTGTGTACATTACATCGAAAGCTTCCGTTTTCTCATAATCTTTTAAGGCGGTCTCGTCAGTACTGTACCAGGACATCTGAATAACAGAAACTGCACATGAAAACAACCACACAAATAAAGTGGCACCGATCGCTCGCCATTTTGTAACGATGGAATCATGCTGTAAAGAATGTACTATGGCGATATAGCGATCACAAGCAATGAGAATAACATGGCAAACGGACGAAATGGCTGTGAACCTTATGAAAATCGCCGAAGAAACACACACTTTTAGATTATCCTCGATCGTCTGGCAAAGGAAAAAAAGAGGAATTCCCACCAATCCTGAAATGAGATCCGAAACTGCCAACGACGTGAGGAACATATTTGTGAGCGATCGAAGGGTTTTCTTTCTGTAGATTAAGTAGATGACCAAACCATTTACTGCAATGATCAGTAGGCATATGAAGGCTAAAACTACAATCACTGATGAAGAGAGAACATCTGGACCATCTTCTTGGTGTTCTGTTCCATTGCTTGACGAATTGGTGTTGCAGGTGGTATTACACGCAGTGAGCGATGCATTCGACGAATAAGGCATGTTATTGTGAAAATGTGCTGGGAAGATTCGCTGCCTTTTCTGCTTGGAACACGAGGTGCTATTTCACCTGTTAAATGGTAAAAAGTGAAAATGGAAATAAAGTGCTTATCTGTCTCGAAAACAAGTAGAACGATGCTACGCCCTCACTTCTTTCTAAAGAATTTAGTTTTAAGATTTTGGACAACCGAACTTAAATAGACAAACCCAAATTCTGAATATATTAGCATGACGAGAGAAAACAGATTACACGTATGACGTACATATATCAGTTTGTACCAATAAAGAATGTCATACAAATCGCATCATTATTAAAAAGGTAAAGATGTTCTTTAATAAGTGTTGTTTTTAAAGGCAAGCACATGACAGCATTTGCATTAAAAACTAGCAAAGACAAACATAATAACAAAAGGAAATGTGGAATAAAATACGTATTTTTATCTAAGAAATAACCCATGCTTTAAAGCAAATGTTTCAATGTAGATTGTATTTTGCTGATCGTCTTCAGATAAACGCTTGTAACTGTGAACCTAAAATTGTTGTATCGAAGAGTGACACTTACAAACAACGCACTGCTCTTGCAAGTTAGCACGTATGACACTAATTAATTGGCTAGATATTATTGTTTGAAAGGTCATATCGACTATGAAATGTTAAGGAATCGCCGAGTTTTTTGTATCATTTTTTTTTCTCGCATTTGATTTTGAAAGTTAAAGCCTTTTTTGCACTATCACTTTACTTATGCAAGCGTTGTTTTACTAAAGCGAGGCTTTACTAAAACTGATTAGCAATAATAAATGAATATATTTTGAAAGTTGAGCGTTAAGTTATCATATGAGCTTAAGTTATCCGTAAGAGCTTATCTTGGTTAAAAAAAGGTTTTTTCTTTTTTAATTTCCCGCTGGGAGATCAGTTATCTCAGCGGAAGTTTACGTTTCACAAAATTGAAATGCCGAGGTCAGATTTCTTTTTCAATATTGTTTCATTTTCTCAAAGCGAATTATTCACAGTGTTTTTCATGTTGGAGACGGTGTTAAATTAAACACCGCATTATCTGCGAGCATCAAAAGAACTCACTGACTTCCCTCTAAAACACTGATTTCGAAAGATTTCCTTTTTGATAAATTTTTTAGGGTATATAATATTATTGAGGAGAGGTCACTTACTAATCCTTTCTAGAATCAAACAACAAAAATGTAAATTAATGACATAAGTCATGTTTAAGCTATATTCAGCAGTACTTGCTGTGATTCTGTTTATTTTGTTGTTCAAGGTGTTTTCAAATTTTGAATCTGTGTATAAAATAATAAATGCAACCACTCAAATTAATGCTATTCAGCAGTGCTTCCCTGTGGTTCTATCTATTTTGCTGTACAAGGTTTTTTTTTACTTTAATTTGAGTCTGTGGATAAAATATACTACTTGTAACCACTGTCAAATTTAGGCTATTGAGCAGTACTTTCCTGTGGTTCTGTTAATGTTTTCTGTACAAGTTGTTTTAACTTTTGCTCCTGTGCGGAGATAAACTATATTACGTTAGTGTGACCACTCAAATGAAGGCTGTTGAGCAGTGCTCTCCTGTGGTGCTGTTTATTTCGCTGTACAAGGTGTTTTTAGCTTTTGAGTCTTTTGATAAAATATACTACATATATAACCACTCATATTAACTCAAGGCTATTGAGCAGTAATTTCCTGTGGTTCTGTTTATTCTGCTGTACAAGGCGGTGATTTTAACTTTTGAGCCTGTGTACCAAATATGCTACCATGCAACCACTCAAATGAAGGGTATTGAGCAGTTTATTTTGAGTCCTAAAGTGTGAGCTTCAAATGAAAGCTGATTACTTTCTTGTGGTACTCTTGACCTTGCTATAAAATTAGTGTAAACTTTTGCCTGAGTATAAAATTAAAAACGTTAAGTGTGAACATGCATTCAAGTGAGAGCTGAATGAGTTGTATTTCGCTGTGGTACTGCTTCATGTGCACTTGTACCACAATCTTTACCAAGTTTGCACAAAGTTAAAAAGACACAATGGTTATAAACCTTGCCAAGTTTCCTTGTTCGATGTTTTTATTAGCGTTTTTCGGTCTTGCTCGTGCACAAGGTACAAAAGCAGATCTTGAACTTTGTTCGTATTGATCGAAAAACAAATTAAAGATCTGCATGCACGGTTGTAGAACTCATTAACTATGTGAAAACTTAGAAAATATTTGGCACAGTGCAAGGTAAAGAGAACCACAAGAAAGTAATCAGCTCAGTTTATTTAAATGAATGGGGTTAGTTTCTGGAGAAACTGTGGTGCTGTGTCGGTGGGGGGATGAAACACGAGAATTTAGTTTTATCGACTGAGTCGATAAGGTAAATTGACCACCGTAAAAAGATTCAAATAGCTGACGTTTCGAGCGCTAGCCCTTCGTCGGAGCGAATCAAGGTATTGTGGGTAGTGTGTGGTTTTATATAGTAAGCGGTGGAGCTACGCTATTGGTGGAAATTTGGTGACGTGAAAAAGAAATGTAAATTAGTTGAATGAAAAGCGTTCGTTGATTCCGTGGGGTTTGAGAGTGCCGATTTGAAAGATGATTTTTTGTTCTAGGTTTTTACGGCTTTCTGTGTTACCCTGGTGTAGGGAAAGGCCGCAGATTGTCATGTGTTGTTTAGAATGGTTAGTAAGATTAAAATGGCGCGCGACTGGTTTGGATGCGTCTTTGTCATTTTTTTCAACGTCTCGGAGATGTTCACGAAAACGGTCGCCCAGTCTCCTCCCTGTTTCGCCAATGTATATCTTTTTGCAAAAAGTACATGTTATGCAGTAGATAACATTTACGGAGGTGCATGTAAAGCGATCAGTGATTTTAATAGATCGTTTGGGTCCTGTTATTTTGTCCGCGTTGTGAATGAAAGGACAAGTGTTACATCGTGTGCGTGTGCATTTGAAAGTTCCCGGTTTATCGTCAGATTTCAGTGCGCTCGTAACTAGAAAGTTGCCTATGTTTTTGTCACGTTTGAATGAAATTAGTGGGGGTTGTGAAAAAATTCTGCCAGTTTCGGGGTCGTTTTGGAGTAAAACGCCATTCCGTATTCTCAATTTCTCAGACTTCGACGGCTATGTAGTGATGACTCTGATTTTTCCAACAAATCAGAAGAAATGTGCCAGTTTTTCAAGAAACGTGGGTACCCTGACTCTGTTGTTAATACGGGCCAACAACGTGCACAACAGATCGACAGACAATCAGCACTACAAACGCCACAGAAGGAAGAGAACGAGAGAATTCCATTCACCCTCACTTTCCACCCACACAACAACACAGTCAAAAGCATCATTTTAAAAAATTTCAAATTACTCCAAAACGACCCCGAAACTGGCAGAATTTTTTCACAACCCCCACTAATTTCATTCAAACGTGACAAAAACATAGGCAACTTTCTAGTTACGAGCGCACTGAAATCTGACGATAAACCGGGAACTTTCAAATGCACACGCACACGATGTAACACTTGTCCTTTCATTCACAACGCGGACAAAATAACAGGACCCAAACGATCTATTAAAATCACTGATCGCTTTACATGCACCTCCGTAAATGTTATCTACTGCATAACATGTACTTTTTGCAAAAAGATATACATTGGCGAAACAGGGAGGAGACTGGGCGACCGTTTTCGTGAACATCTCCGAGACGTTGAAAAAAATGACAAAGACGCATCCAAACCAGTCGCGCGCCATTTTAATCTTACTAACCATTCTAAACAACACATGACAATCTGCGGCCTTTCCCTACACCAGGGTAACACAGAAAGCCGTAAAAACCTAGAACAAAAAATCATCTTTCAAATCGGCACTCTCAAACCCCACGGAATCAACGAACGCTTTTCATTCAACTAATTTACATTTCTTTTTCACGTCACCAAATTTCCACCAATAGCGTAGCTCCACCGCTTACTATATAAAACCACACACTACCCACAATACCTTGATTCGCTCCGACGAAGGGCTAGCGCTCGAAACGTCAGCTATTTGAATCTTTTTACGGTGGTCAATTTACCTTATCGACTCAGTCGATAAAACTAAATTCTCAGTTTATTTAAAGCTCATAATTTATAGCCGCTTTGTAATCACCGCTGAAGGCTGCAAGGTTTCATAACCAGTCGCTCGACTAACTGTGGTTTGCATTTCGTAAGTGACAGTTAACAAACATTATATAAAATTAAGCAGGCGTGCTACTATTTTAAAATATAATTCAAGATGATATTTCTATGAAGTAAATGGTACAATATCCTTTAAAAATTGCCTAACTGAAGGTTTGTTTAACTTCTCTTACGTGTCTGGTCCTGTCTGCTTTGATGATAACATATTGATTTTCTATAAATCGATTCGGATATAAAAGTCGACGACACACAGGCGATTTTATACTCTCGATCTCGCTGCGGCGGTTGGCGAATATCGTCAGGTGTCCCTCTTTAATTTTTTAACAATTTTCGCCGGCCAGCAATCGAAATCGCCGATATACACAATGTATATCTGACATGCTAAATAGCGGCGAAATTCGCTTGCGATTTTCGCTGGCGATCAATTTTGATGTTACAAAAGCGTATATAAACGTCTGTGTGTCGTAGGCTTTAGGAGAAATTGGAAGTCCCCTGAGTGACTCTTTAGCCAGAGGACTAACAAACAGCGAAAGTGTCTCACTGAGAGCAAAAAACCAACAACATGTATATAACAAATATATCCCAATTTATCACAGTGAATGTTGGATTCCCAAGAAGGATATAAAACTAATTGTTTTCTTACGAGTAAAATGAATTTCTTACCGTCAATCTGAGTCTATCAGCAAATTTATAGACTATTCGGCAAGGTGTAACTAAAGATACGGGTACAAAAATATAGAATTAAAGCAAGGAGAAGTTATTGAATTAAATTTGCATTTCCCCGGCTTCGTCCTCAAATGTGAATTATGTATATATACAAGTAGTCATCAAGCTCAACTCATTTGAGATTTCTCCATTTTAGTTTTATACATAACATCATTATTGGCATTTCTACCTCCGGCGTGAGTTTTTATGTTAGTCTTGCGGGTAAAAGTGAGGGAGTTTAACCATAATAAGTTCATAATAGATAGGTTTTAGATATGATTACGTTAAACTTAACACAATGTTTAGAAAGAGACGGTTTTGCTTCCTAAACTACTCGACATATTCTATAATATTTGCGTATATGATAAAATATAATAAACGTGTAGCTGTCGAACGTTGTGTTAAACATATACGTATCTTACAAGATAGGAACACACTATCAGGGTTCATTTCTTACGTCAAACACTTGTTTCTTTTTTGTTCCTTTACATGCATAACTGAGGACTTGACACCTTCAGTTTCTTGGATGAAAATCAATTAAGCGTTCAGCACTCCGTGTTTCATCGATGAACCTATTTAAGAGGACAGTATATTAGGAACTATGTAAGCCAACCAGCTGCCTGCAGCTTTGATAATAGTAGTTTGAAATCGGTCAAATTAACTATCACCTTTTCTTTTGCCCAAATTATAACTATCGGCTTTAAACGCCTCTTATGTACTTACCCGGCATTGTAACGAATAGCCGAAATTTTTATTTAAATCTAAAAAAGAAACGAATCGGCCAAACTGAAACATTTCAATGAATAATCTTCCTTTTCGTAATAAGTAGACGGAGTCCCGTTGATTTATGTTATTTACATGTCATGTGTTTGTAGTTAATTCTCACAAACAGCATTCAAGACTTCATCGTAAGAGGCGGGGGGGGGGGGGGGGGGGGGGGGGGGGGGGGGGGGGGGGGGGGGGGGGGGGGGGGGGGGGGGGGGGGGGGTGGGGGGGGGGGGGGGAGGGAGGTGATGAAAGGGATTGGGTGGAGCGAATAAGGAGAGGAATGTGGAGTCAATAGGGGGGGGGGGGGAGAAGGCAGTTATTTCCTGCAATTCAACTTGCAACGCAACGCAACGCAACGCTGAAGAGAACTGTAATCTGCAACTTGTCAGATCGTCATCGTTACGGTGCTAGTCGCAAGAAAAAATTGGCTCGTGTATTAACAGAACCAAAGAACTCCCCCCCCCCCCCCCCCCCCCCCCCAAGGACTGACTCTGTCCCGCCGAGAAAACGAAATTGTGCTTACTTTATTTCCATGTTATATCGCCAAATGTCACCAAATACACAACTAAATTGGATAAAAAGGTTGTAAAGAGCAAAACAGAAGGAGTAGTTTTGGAGAAAAAGTTGTTGAATTAATCAAGAAAACAAACTATTTTGAATGAAACTTATAAATACAGTTCTAAGTTTCGTCAGCAACGGTTCGCCGAACAAATCAGTCATTCATTCAGTCGTACGTCATGTCACCATATTTGTATTACAGAAGATGAATCCGGAAATTACCTTCAGTTGTCGCCTGTACAAACTTACACCGCTCTTCCATACGTTTTTATTTCCATTATAATATTGCTGGAAATTGAAATCGTACACTGCTAACTTAATAACTTCTATGACTTTTTAAATATATTGACGAAAAATGGCAATATTAAGTTCATCAGAGGAATAAACTATCATTTTATAAATGATAAATACAGTGCTACGTTTCGTGACCATGATTCGCGGAGCAAATCAGTGCCATTAGTCATACATTGTCTCCATATCTTACCTGAATCTGAAATTGCACCTTTCTGCATGTACACGTGTCTACACTTTTCTTTTTCCAATATCGTAATATTGCTTGAAAATACAATGGTAAACTGCTAAAAAAGAAACAGATGAAGGTAATTCAAGGAAGATCTTCGAGGAAACGTGATGTTTTCAGCTGCTGTCCAATATCATGTAGTCATAGCATGCATTGATAACATGGCTAAAACTGCTCAACTCGTTGCAAATATTCCTTCATACACGATTTTCAAAAACCTGATCAGGGACACCCAACGAAGAATGTTTAGGAACACGCTTGGAATGGCGTTCTACTGATTTTGCAAAACATTTTAGCGCCTTTAAAGCAAAATATTTTAAAAGCTTACACAGTTTGAGCATTTCGATTCTTTTAGGAAAATGATCTCATCTCACGAATTTACCAGCTGCTTACTACTTTCCGAAAATCCTAGCTGATCTTAAAACGACTTTTTTATTCTTCCGAAAAGAAAAAGCGTTAAATTTGTTGATGTTCTGAAAGTTTGAGGCAACATTTTACTTAAGAAAACTCTAGTTTTTAATCTAATTTATTACGTAGAATTTTTAAGATGACTCAGGCCTTCCAAACAGCTTACCGCCGAAACGAATCGTTGAATGCTGCTGATCTAATTTTTAAAATGCAAATAGCCGAATATTAAATTCGTGTTGTGCATCCCATATAACTGGCATGCCGTGATCAAAACAATCGAACTGAAAACGATCTCAGTTTAGCCCCAGGCATAAAACATACTGACTGTGGTGCATATTATATATATTATGGAGAAAATTCGAGAAGACTTAACTTTTTTAAGTTCAAAAGCCGTCGCCTTTAAACCACGGAAACCACGGAAATAACATCCACTTAGGAAATTTGTGATTTATTTGTTCACTTCAGGAAAACGTTTTATATCCCGTATTTGTCTTATCTCCTTGTACCGGCAGTAATCTGCCGGATAAGATCTGCGTTTGAAGACTATATTTTAATTTCTAAATTTTCGTTTTTTGCTAATAGTTTTTTCTATTGCTGAGGATTTCAGACTAAAAAATTCATATGAATGAGTGAATATGATATGAGTGACTTCAAGAATACTATGAACACTGTTGCAAGCAACTTAAAAGTGTTTAGTGCTTTTACGGTAAAACGACAGACGTTTTTCATGCCAGGTTGCATTGTGGATCCTTATTGCTTCTTAGGCATTGGTCGGAACAATGGATCAAGTAATGAAACTCACCTTAAAGTGGCTATGAAGTAAAAAAATATGAAAGGCTTTTCAAAATAATGAAGAATGGCGTTTTCTGATTTGAAGTATCTTTATTCTTTTCAGAGATATTCGAGTTTTTGTGTTATGCAAATTAGCAAATTGATGACGTCATAAATGCTTCCATTGAGAAGATAGATCACAAAATCAAGAATATCTCTGAAAATGTAAGAGTGATATAATTCAAACTTGGTACCAATAATGACCTTCAAGAAAGGTACAAAATGCCGCAGAGCATGTTGTAACCTTGGCAACACTCTTGGCTCCAGTCCCTTCCTGTTGTAAACCATATATCTCAATTTCCTATCAAATCAGGCGAGACAGACAGTCCTGCTCAAACACACATAGAGTCCATGTTGCTATAGGTCTCCTAATAAACTCATTTAGAGTGAATGATGTTTTGTGAAGACAAAAAATGGGAAGGTCAGTTCTGCAAAAACTTGATCTGGAAGCAACAACAATGGGTGTCATTTTATGCCTTGTCTGATGTACATTGCTGATGCCAAGTTTATAGAGCACCGCTCTAATAGTTCTAAAGATATTCTATATTTTGTAAATTTGTCTTCCTTTAGAAGCATTGATGACGCAATCACTTTTTACACAAAAACTTGAATATCTCCGGAATGAGAGGCAACATTTCAAAACAGAAAGCACTAAAAAGGTCTTTCAACTAAGCTTCAGTTATTTTTTTACACCAACACGTTTCTTACGTCGCTGGCATTCTCGGATCTAATTTCAGGTCTAGTGGGAATTCCTCTTTTTGTAATCTCGTTGGGAAATGTTTTTTATCACTGCGAGTCCTCGGCGATGTCTATTTGCTTCACCACCATTTCTTCAGTTTGTCATGTTCTCCTTATCGCTTCTGATCGTTACATTGACATAGTTCATCCCTTGCGGCACCTCTCTCTTATCACAAAATGTCGAGCGATCGCTGCCACTTTCGTTGTGTGGCTGATTTCATTTGTTGCTTCTTTTATTTAGTAGTCTTGGTAAGGCCTTGATGAAACCCTTTTAAGGGAGTATCACGATAGAACCGAAGACATCGATTTAAAGTACAGCAAAGCCTGCATCGTTCTGTTCTTTGCGGTTCCTCTACTTCTGATGTGTTATATTTATGGACGCATCTTTTACATTTCATTTCAACACAACAAAAGCGAGCGTCAACTGAGCAATGCCCTGCAGCAACAAAATCGTGGCGTGCGTCATCGTGCATGAAAAGGAAGCAATATTTTATTTTTTATTTATTTTGCTGTTGGTTGCCATTTTCTTGATCATGTTAAGGGATCACACAGAATCATCCCAGTTTTCACCTATGCCATCTTGGTTGGAGCTTGCCTAGTTCCTGTACGGCTTTTCCAGTCCTTCACGGTCAATTCGTTTCGGTGACGTATCCGAGACGAACTGCCGGGGAAAGCCTAGACAATAACAGAACACGCATGCGCGTCTTATTTTCAAAACTATTTTCAAAATGGCGGACATTGCGGGACTTTTGCAAATGTTGCAAACAGCGGCAAATAATATGGCATGTACTAAAACCAGGAACACCCGGAACACCGGAACAGCCCGGAACAGCCCGGAACAGCCCGGAACACCCGGAACAGCCCGGAACACCGCGGAACACCCCGGAACAGCCCGGAACACCGCGGAACACCCCGGAACATCTCGGAACATAAAATAAGATGTTAACGCTCCGGAAAAAAATCACACTTTTCACATGTAAAAGAAACCTCTCCATTTATACACTGTCACAATATAAACAAAGATGAATAGCGAATAAATACTGTCGGTTGTTAGGAAATAAATTTGTGATGGGCGATTTATTACATCTCGATCACTCTTTCCGTAGACTACAGCTAAGAAAACCCTTTAATTTTGATTGAACTTAAATTAAGAAGCCTGGAAAGTTCGCTTTTTTTGTTGTTCATTGTTTTGACATTCGCTAGAATTCCTGTTTAGATGTTTGCAAAAATCGCCACGTGCAAATCAAAAGTAAAAATTTGCAGACATGACAGCTAGAACTTGCAATGATTGACATATCGATAACTCGACCTTGTCGAACATTTCCAACGCACGAAAAAACACAAAGTTTTTTCGAAATGATCAAAGATCCTCCAGTAAATTTCTACCCGATAGGATGCAAATGTAAGAGGTGTAGGCTTTCGATATTTAATGGTGAAGATTCCCAGCAACTGAAAAGAGAACCTGAATCTTCATACAGCCTGAAGACGAGGCCATTGCATACGTTGCATATTTCAAACACGACAGATGTTTGCCTCACGAACTCGCGAGGCGAAAAACTCACAAAAATTCCAGCGCACACTTGAAGAAACAGCTGAGCTAACTACCTCGCGTGGAATTTTGCTCAGCACTTTCCTCAAGTGTGCGGCAGGCTTAATGCGATGCACAAAAGGAGACAAGAAAACATAAACACGAATAATATAAAGAAAAACGGAGTGCATACCTTACCTCGTTGCCGTATCCGGCACAAGTAATGATGTGCTAACCACTATATCATATTACCGCATTTACTTACCACTAAACATTATGTAATAGTTGAATTTTTGAAAACGTGGCTAATGAAAATTACAGCAATTTCACTACAACAAACTCGAACAAGGCTGACCCCGAATAGCCCGAAAATCACACACAACAGAGAGAAAAGGGAAAGGGAGCGAGAGCGAGAGAAAAAAAAAGACTAGCAGTAGCGTTTTGTTTTTATATTGTAAACTTTGTACATAGTTTTTGAACAACAAAAAAACAACGAGAAACACACTCCCACGTGCTTACTCAGAGGAAACTGTTTTCAAAAATCCATTCGATACATAACTTTTTTTCATGTTCCGCGGTGTTCCGGGCTGTTCCGGGCTGTTCCGGGTGTTCCGCGGTGTTCCGGGCTGTTCCGGGCTGTTCCGGTGTTCCGGGGTATTCCGGTGTTCCGGGTGTTCCTGGTTTTAGTACATGCCGCAAATTATGGCTTCAAACCCCTTGTGGATGCATGCATTATTGTAAATCCACTGTTGCCGTCTTTTAAAACTCCTTCTGATGTCATTCATCAACTACTTGGTATTGATTTCAGCTCATGTGAGCCCCGGGATGTGAGCTAATTCGCCACGGAAGTATACATGTCTCTGAATTTGTTGCTCTGAAAACATTCGGCGATGAAAACTGCTGTTTCAGAGCAGCTTCGTTGTTGTTATTTGGGACAGAACAATGTCATGTAGAACTCCGAGCCAGAACTATTGTTGAGCTTGCAAAGAACAGTTTGTACTACTTAGCTGATGGCGAAGTTATAGGTCCCAGAGCTTGTGGTCCCATATATAGCTAGATAATTTGGAAGCTGAGATGGCAATTTTGAATATGGTAAAGCTGTTCCAGGTTAGAATAACTTTATTTGTGTACATAGTCTAGAAAAATTTCTCTGCAAGTGAACTTTAATTTCTGTAACTCCTACTTTGGGTACCATTTAGGGCAGTTAATAAAGGTCATTTACGAACTCTTTGATTCATTGCCTGCTTGTTTATAAATGGAACCTTGACAAAGAAATAGACTTGTTCAGCAGCAATAAATTATATTGAAACCAGCTAACGTTTAATTTACTGAGCCAATGGTTGTTTTCATTGCATTTATACAGAAAAAAATTAAAGACCCTTGCAGAATCAAAGAGATTTTTGAAGTTGAAGTGTTAAACATGTGTAAAGAAAATTCTTGGGCCTGTCTATGGCAATGGCATGGTATCAGTTCAGTTGCTAAGAAGCCCATACAAAGTGTATTTCTTGATAGAGTGCCTCCTCATCTAAAGCAAACATTAACATATTTCATTCAACCACATGAAATGTCTGTTGTTTTAAGGTCAGTTGGTACCAAATGGTGTTGAAATGTGTTGGCTCATTTGCGACAATTTTCCCCTCCCCACCCCAGCCCACTCTGAGTTTTTCCTTCCTTGCCCCTTGATCTGTCACCCACAACCTGACTGCAAGGGCAACCCCCAAACAACAAATATGTTTTTGATACTTCCGGCGAGGTACGGATGGTTGGCCCAATTTTTATAGGCCCTTTGATTTTCACTTAGACAAAATAAATTGAAAATGCATGTCATGTATGGGTGAGACAATTCTCCTTGACCCTCTTGTTTCTTCTGCCAGCCTCTGCTTTGATCATGGCATTCAATGTAGCCTATTGCAAAAAAGATAAAATAACAGTAATAAAATGTTCCTTTTAAAATATTCAGTCAAGCTTTGTTTTTGTGAGACTTCATTTTCTGTGGGCTCTCTCTATGACCTTGGGATAATGTATTGATGCTTTTTTCCGTTCTTTCCCCCTTTTCTTCCGTGCATTATATAGCTCTCCATTTCTTTGGTCTTATTGTTTATCCAAGCCCTGTTTCCTCAACAACAACAACAAAGCTTTATTGTACCCAGAAAAGTTTAAATAAATAAATTGCAAGGATTAATTAAATATAAATTTTACAATTAAAGGGCAGCAGCACCCTGAAATAACTAAAAAGTTAAAAATGTCCAGGGTGCTGGATTAAATAAAGTTAATTAAGTGTTTGCAGCGGAGGTACAATATGGAGAGTACATAACAACATATACACTAACTATCATACACACAAACATAAAATAAAAAAAATAATCTTGGAAAGTTAATCCCAACTACAGAGAATATGATCTCCATCGTTCATTGATGATGTGATTCTATTTCCTGAATGGAGTCAATCTGGTGGGCTTTGGTTTTGTGTCTTACCCCTGGTATGACTGGGACTATGGTCTTGGGGTTCTATACATTTCTATACATGTATCTATGCATTTTGTCCCAAACAAAACCCGTTAGCCTTGGATTGCGGTGTTAAGTCCCGCTTGTTACATTCGGCACCTTGCAGATAAAGACAGAAGTTATTAAACATCTGCGACCGGAATATGCCCAACATTTCGCTATCTTTATTTTTTTCACCCGAGAACCAAGCTACATAAAAGAATGAGATTAGAAAACGGTTTACGATTAAATACAGAAGTAAAGAACGGCTTGCCTTCACTTAAATTAGTAGTGTAATGAACAAATTAGTAATAATAAACTTTACTTTCGTCCTTCTCCTTCGATGGTGTTGTTATTTCACCAAATCGCTGGACAACACTTTCTATGTCGCTTTCTAAGGACGTATAAACAATGAAACTGTTGAAAATCAAGGTTCTTCACTAAACGTAAGCTTAATATGTTTCCAAAATTCAAAGATGTAGATTCTACTTCGTCATTGGTCAATGTCGCTAAGGAGTCACGTGAGATATGCGCGCGAAACCAGAGCGGTCACTTGCAAGCGAACCTTTGTAGTAGTTGCACGTTAAATTTTTCTTATGGCGAAATCAACAAATCCCGAAGATCCCCTCGAAGGAACGGAGCTTCCTTCCACAGAGGAAGTCGAGGACGAACTTCTAGAAGAATCTGCACTCGAAGATAGCGACTCGCTATTGAGTGTACTCGCGAAATTGAACAAAAACATCGATCACATGGCGGGCTCAATGGCCGCCATGGGCGACGCGTTCGTTGCTTTGTCGAAGCAGCGCCCAGCAAAGCGAGACGCTCGCTCTGGGAATTTAGACCCTTTAAATGGGGAAACAAAGAAGTCTCGAGTTGAAGTCAGTGATGTGGGTGAAACTGACAATGAAAGCGATGATGCAGACGTTCACGACCTTCTTGCAAACAACGCGGAGAACGATTCTGAAGGCGCCAAAAAGTCGTCCGCCAGCTCGCAGGACTCCTGCAAAAATGAAGGCGAAGACGAACTTTTACAGCAATTGGCCCTAGACTTCTCCAAAGATGACAAAGTGAGCAGCCCAATCTCTAAGCAACTTGCTGAAATTATCAATAAGAGGTGGGCTTCAAAACTTGGCGAGAACAAGGTCAAAGAAACGGTCGAGAAATACGATCGCCCTGAAAACTGCGAGAAACTTGTTGCTCCCAAGGTGAACCCTGAGATTTGGGAAAAATTAACCCATTATGGGAAAAAGCAGGACCTCAGATTGTCCGCTATTCAGAATATGATAGTGAAGGTTGGAGCCATTATTGCACAATCAACTCAGAAGCTCATGCATTTTAGAAGCCAAGGTGGGAAGCTTGACACGAGTGCATTACTCATAGCACAAATCGATGCCATTGCCTTGTTGGGCCACACGAATTACGAGCTCTCGCTACGTAGACGGGAAGCTATCAAACCCAACCTAAACAAGGAGTATGGCTCACTGTGTTCTTCTCAAACACCGGTTACAACCTTGCTATTTGGCGACGAGCTTCAGTCGCAGCTTACTGCGATTCGAGCATCAAATCGAATTAGTCACACAGCTGTTTACAATAGCTCCAAACCTTCCACCAAACCTCCATATCGACAGAAACAGAGCCAGCCTTTTTTAGGCAAGGGCCACTTCCAGTCCAAGTGGAAACCACAGAGAAGCTGGAAGAAAAAGGAGGAAACCAGCAAAAAATAAACACTGAGGATATCCTGCCTAAGCTTCAATTGTTACAGGTAACTCAGTTTGAAGGATTTATTCCTGCACTAATAGCTTACCTGGTTGCACAAATAAGTTGCTTCAAAAGCGGTAGGCTGGCAAAATTTGTTCATTGTTGGCAAAAAATTACCTCGGACACTGAGATTATTCAAATGGTGTCAGGGCAATTCATTGAATTTGACACTAAGCCTTGCCAAACACATACCCCTACACTGAAATGTTTTAGTGCTGCAGAAAATGCTATTATTTCTAAAGAGGTTACAAACCTGCTTAAGAAGGCTGTTATTGTTGAAACCAGACATGAGCCAGGGGAGTTTATCTCGTCTGTTTTTGTGCGACCCAAAAAAGATGGATCTCACAGGATGATACTTAATCTTAAAAACTTGAATAAGCATGTGCAATACAACCACTTTAAAATGGATACACTTCAAAGTGTAATAAGCCTTATAACGCCTAACTGCTATATGGCTTCTGTGGATCTTAAGGACGCATATTACTCTGTCCCCATTGCGGTTGCACACCAGAAGTACCTTAAGTTTGAATGGGCTGGTAAATTGTATCAGTTTACCTGTTTTCCTAATGGTTTAGCTTTCTGTCCAAGAAAGTTCACCAAACTTATGAAGCCAGCCTATGCTGTTTTGAGGCAACTTGGACATATAAACTCTCCTTATATTGATGACTCATACCTACAAGGTGGAAGTTATGAGGAATGCCTAGCTAATGTCCTAGACACTGTGAAAATGTTACTCTCATTGGGTTCCATTCTTCACCCTCAGAAGTCAATTTTTACCCCTACACAAAAATTAGTATTTTTGGGGTTTGTCTTGGACTCAGTCCAGATGAAAATTTATTTGACAAATGAAAAAATTGGCCGGCTGAAATCAGTCTGTACCAAGCTTATCAAGGCCCCAAAAACCACTATACGGGAGGTTTCCAGGGCCCTTGGGTATATGGTATCTAGTTTCCCAGGTGTCATGTTTGGCCCACTTTATTTCCGCCAATTAGAGAGGGAGAAAACTCTTGCCCTAAGATACAGCAAGGGTGATTATGATGCTTTTATGACAGTATCAGAGAAAGCTTGTAAAGAATTAATGTGGTGGAACACACACCTTGATGCCAGCTACAATGTAATTAGTCACGGTGAGCCTTCTGTTGTCATGTCAACTGATGCCTCATCCACTGGTTGGGGCTGTGCCCTAAATGACACCAGTACAGGTGGACATTGGACTCCAGAGGAGGCTAGAAACCACATAAACTATTTGGAGCTCCTAGCCATATACTTGGCTCTGAAATCTTTTTCATCGATCCTTAATGGGCAGCATGTGAAGGTCATGGTGGATAATATGACTGCCCTGTCTGATGTAAACCATATGGGTACTAGTAGCTCTGAGAAACGAAATGAACTAGCCAGAGAAATTTGGTTATGGTGTTCTGAAAGAAATATTTGGCTTACAGCTGTCCATATCCCAGGGGTAGAGAATGTGGAAGCTGATAAACAATCCAGACAGTCTCACTCACAACTTGAGTGGACACTAGACAGAACTATTTTCAGGGACTGCCTCAATGTAGTAAAGGTTGTGCCCAATATTGACTTATTCGCTTCCAGATTAAACCACCAGCTTCAGCCTTATGTCTCCTGGCATCCTGACCCAGGGGCTGTGGCAGTTGATGCATTTCACTTATCATGGAAGTAATATGTGCCTTATATGTTCCCTCCATTTTCTCTTATCAGCAGAGTATTGCAAAAGATTCAACGGGAGCGGGTTCAAGGAATTATCATTGTTCCAAAATGGCCAACCCAAACATGGTGGCCTGTCTTGATGAGAATGCTGATCAACAATCCAGTACTACTACCCTGCAGAAAGAAGCTGCTGTTTCTTCCAAGCAGCCCAGAAATGATTCACCCTCTGTATCCAAAACTGGAGCTGCTGATGTGTCACTTGTCTGGAGATCTCTTGAAAGCCAAGGAATTTCGCCAGAAGCTTCAAGGATCATCATGCAGTGCTGGAGATCAGGCACCACAACTCAGTACCAAACTTACCACAAGAAGTGGGAATCATTCTGCTGTCGACGGAACATTAATCCCCTTCAGGCCACTTTACAGGATGGTATAAACTTCCTTGGAGACCTCTTTGCTACTGGTGTAGGATACAGCTGTATAAACACTGCACGTAGTGCCCTGTCATCTCTTATTGTGCTTCCAGGGGGTGTTCACTTTGGCAGTCATCCGCTTGTTTCCAGGTTTGTTAAAGGCGTTTTCGAAACTAGGCCGTCCCTCCCAAGATACAAAGAAATATGGGATGTAAACTCTGTCCTAAAGGTACTTGCAACCTGGAATCTTGGTGTGGAACTGAGTCTCAGAGACATGTCTTGGAAGCTAACCATGTTACTTGCTCTCTTGTCTGGCCAGCGAGTACAGACACTGAAGGCTCTCACTTTAACCTCAATGACCTTAACTGCAAACAAATGTGTATTTACGATTGATACCCCTCTGAAGACCACTCGGCCGGGTAAGCACCTGGGTCGGATTGAGTTCTTGGCATATGAGCCTGACCAGAACCTGTGTGTTGTACGTCATCTACGAGCCTATATTGACAGGACATCTCAACTAAGAGGTGACGCTGACCAGTTGCTGATTGGCTGTCAGAAACCCTACAAACCGGTATCAACTAACACCATTGCTCGGTGGCTCAAGAATGTCATGGCCAAAGCAGGAATTGACACTAGTGTGTATAAAGCTCACAGCACAAGAGCAGCTGCCACTTCAGCTGCAAAGGAAAAACAGGTCCCTATTGACACTATCTTGTCTACAGCAGGCTGGAGTAGTGAGAGCACCTTTGCCCGATTTTACAATAAGCCTATCCAAGACACTGCCACAAATTTTGGGCATGAGCTATTGCATAACAGCTGTTAAGACTTATTACATGATTGACCAGACTTACTCATATTGTTACTGTTAGCTCACTGTAAGAGATTTTTAGTGGTGTATACTTTGTTCAGCACCCTGTTGTTGCTATTTTGCATTAAAATTTATTGATGTTCATGATTTCTGCTCATGATCATGACGCTTTAAAGTCTCACGTGACTCCTTAGCGACATTGACCAATGACGAAGTAGAATTGTAAAATTAAACGAAACTTACCGGAAGTTGAAGTTTGATTGAGATTCTACGAAGTCATTGGTCTGGAGCTAAGGAGTCAGGTGCCCTCCCATCTGGGCTACCCACCCTAATTATTTACAACAGTCCTGATCATTCGCCTTTGAAATGTGACCGCTCTGGTTTCGCGCGCATATCTCACCTGACTCCTTAGCTCCAGACCAATGACTTCGTAGAATCTCAATCAAACTTCAACTTCCGGTAAGTTTCGTTTAATTTTACAATTATAAACAGAGAAGGCCGATCGTGATCTCCTTATAAAACTCACGCTTACCTTCAAATTCCTCGTCAAATAGCCGCTTTTTTGAGGATACTCTATTCCTTTCCTTGTGAAAATGAATTATAAACAATGAATGACCGAAAAGTATCGACATTTGTACCGAAATTGAGTTTAATAAGACTTTAATACCACTTCTGTGTTTTGGTCCATCATGGCGAATCGGTCTTTCAAATTTCGCGCCAGGAAAAATTGAGACAAGTGTCTCACTTTGCCGGTTTTTGCCTAGGCCTCTCTTCGTCGCTCGCACCACGTGACCCGAAACGGAGCGTTTGTCAGTTACTAGTTATTCGCTTTATACCACCTCTTTCAAATCCGCTCCTTTGTACATTATTTCCGCTCTGCGCTAAACACGATTTCCGTGCGTTTTGTTCACTTTTCATAGAAATTACACTGTTTTCCCGATTTGGCGCTTCACACGATTTCCGCTCTGCGCTAAAGACAGTGGTTTTCCAAAGGATCTTGAAGAGGCTGTCCGTTGAGGTAAGAGACTAAAAACTCGGATGGTTTGGCAAATCCATATTGAGAACTGAAAGTCGATGGTCGTTGCATGTAATGTATCAAACAAGAGGAAAAGTGCTTCATCAGGATTTCCATTCACGGAGAAATGGGTTAAAAAAACGAGGCACAACTGAGTTTCTTTTTAACCGACTTCAGGGTGTTTGGAACTTCTGATGAAACAATCTTTCAAGTATTTCGAGTATCGTTAAATACAGAGAAAATAAAGAAATAAAATTGTCAAAATCTATGCTAATTATGATGAGGTTTTCACACCACCGTCAAGCTTGTGATTTTCTTTGTTCAGATTTCATGAATAATTAATACATTTGAGAAGCTTCTATCAAAGCTGATTACTTTATGGCGAAGTAACATCCCATTCAGAAACACTTGGTCGTAACATGTTATATTTTGCTTATCTCATTACCTACTTTAAATTCCGATCGCGAATCCACACTTTTAATCCCTCACAAATTGATCTCGTGAATCATTTTCTCTAATATTTGTTTTCTTGAGCAAACTATTAGTTTCATAGATTTTAGCTTCATATGTAACAAATGAGACTTTTCTGGTCGGTAATATAGAGATGCCTTACACAGTTAAGTTGTTGAAAAGTTGAATTAAAGATAACGTAAAGGTTCTTAAACACATTAAAGATACTTACTTACTTTAATACATTTAAGAGTATTTACGTCTCAACTTAAAGATTTTCGATACCTTTAAGTAAAATTTAATTTTCTCTTAAAGATTAGTAAATTCATTATTTCGTCCTGTGTTAATTAAGCAGCCCTGAAGAGCAAACCAAACCAAACCAAACCAAACCAAAAGGTTTTGAACGCATTTTCTGAAAACGCTAAAAACCTTTTACTTGTTAAGTAACCCGGCAAGTTTCATAGAAATATTTCAGTTTGAATTCATTTTCCCAGCATAATTTTCGTCTAAATGTACTACATAATTATAATAGAGTGGCACTGATAAACGTGTTTTAGTGCATCTGCATGTTGTTTCACCTATATATCGATTGCATGTACTTAAACAAAAGACGAAAATGTTGTAATTTCAATTGAAAGTCGCAAAAATTAATTTTCAGCAAAAAAACTAGTCCCTCTTAATCACAAAAAATAGTTCCCGTGAAACACAAAAAAAGTGCATCCCTAAAATTAATTCCTCTTTGAAACCAGGTAAACTTCAACGGTGCTGCAATTTATGTTGAAGTCGTGGAGGCGCGGTGGTTTAGTGGTTAGCGCATCGCACTTCCAACCTGAAGGTTGGTGGTTAGAGCCTGGTCTCTGTCGTCGTGTTGTTTTAATTCCTTAGACAAGAAACTAAACTCCACGTTGTCTCTTTCCATCCAGGTGTACAAAGAGGAAGTAGTGATACTCTCAGTCGCTTCATGCTATTGAAACCGGATTAAGCTCCTGCAGCAGGGAGCATTATGCTCGTGAAGGCATAACCCACCTTTACCATAGTCAAGTACAATTTTATGTTTTCCGTCGTTCACCTGTGTTCGTACAACATGGCTTCATAACTTTCGGAGGTTTATCCATTGGTCTCTTGCTCCCACACACAATTCAAAATAGAATCCAATATATAATGGTAATAGGACTGAGTGGAGTCCAATTCGGTCTGTAATCATACGAGTGATTTGTTTAATCACGAGTATGATTACAGACAGAATTGGACTCCATTCAGTCCTGTTACCAATTAATCATAACTATAACAAAATTTGAGGATAAAACGTAAAATGGTTACACGTTTTGGTGATTAAAAACATAACAACTGAGTGTGTTTTTGACCGAGATGCACGCACGCAAAAAGGATAGCGCGCACAAATGACGCGTACTGTCCAATTGCATCGTCCAATTACAAGCATGACGCGTAAACTGTCATATTAATGCTCTAATCGGGCCTGCTGATAACCAATCAGATGCGAGAATTTTGTTTTCGGTTTGTTTAATCTTGCACAGACAAATTGAAAGTGCTAACAAAAAACATGTACCTGATTAAGTAGCCCATTGGGTTTCATTTAAAGGGCGAATCACACCTAAATGTCATTTTTCCGTACTTGAGATTGGTTTTATAGAATTATCTCGTCAAGGTTACAAGCAATTGAAAAACGCCAGCATAGGTTTGTAGATGAATGTTATGTAATGTTTTATGTCTTTTTTGGTGATTTTTAGGAGTGCATGAGAGGAGAAGAAAGAGGGGGGGGGGGTAAAGGAGATTTGTGAAATTTAATGAGGTTATAGAATTAAAATATGAAGTCAATTTTATTTCTTATCAAGTTACGATGGCCTAAGAACAAGAGTTTATGTTTATACAATACCAATTATTATAGACACGAAAACAGTCTGCTGATGCTCGTGCGTGAGTATTAACTTTTTGTTTTTTCTTTCTCTTTAACTCCTTAAAAACTCTTGCATCAATGGAAAAATAAGGTGCATGATAAAAAAAACACCAGGAAGGTAAACAGGCAAAGTCGCACAGGTGGCCCACACGACCGGTTTCCCTAGCATGAAGCAATTAGGAGTATTGCTACTCCCCCTTAGATGGGATGCTAGTCCATCACAGGGTGACCTGGTTTATATACTATGAAGTGACTAGGAGTATTGCTACTACCTCTTGGATGGGGTGCTAGACCATCACAGGGTGACCTGGTTTATATACTATAAAGTGACTAGGAGTATTGCTACTCCCTCTTGGATGGGGTGCTTGTCCATCACAGGGTGACCTGGTTTATATACTATAAAGTGACTAGGAGTATTGCTACTCCCTCTTGGATGGGATGCTAGACCATCACAGGGTGACCTGGTTTATATACTATAAAGTGACTAGGAGTATTGCTACTACCTCTTGGATGGGATGCTAGTCCATCACAGGGTGACCTGGTTTACATACTATGAAGTGACTAGGAGTATTGCTACTCCCTCTTGGATGGGATGCTAGTCCATCACAAGGTGACCTGGTTTATATACTATGAAGTGACTAGGAGTATTGCTACTCCCTCTTGGATGGGGTGCTAGTCCATCACAGGGTGACCTGGTTTATATACTATGAAGTGACTAGGAGTATTGCTACTCTTTCTTGAATGGGATGCTAGTTCATTGCAAGGCTACCCCCAGCTACCTGGACGGAGAGAGAAAAAGAGGATCAAAGTTTTTTTGTCTAAGAAAATAGCCCGACAGCCGAGACGAGGCCACGAACCGCTGAACTTTAGGTTGAAAGTGCAACGTGCTAACCGCGACTACTTCACCACGCCCAGCTCCAGCGAGTTATCTGGAGATTACATAAAATGACTGACAATATTTGTTGATTTCACACTGCAAGCTAAGTGTATCTCAAGCAGAAAATTGGGGTTCACACCTGATGAAAAATTGTATTACTTGACACATAACATATCAATCATTATCAATTGTTTGCGCCGCCACACACGTCTTTCGGTTAGCTTCTGAGGTTTTCCCGTTGGTCAAGTGCGTTCTCAAGTGTGGTATGGCAGTCCGTATTCGGCGGCGTACTTCGGCTCCTTTGAAATAGACACGCGTTTCCATGATCACAAAGTGGGGTTTATTTATTTTACCAGCTCACATTCAAAGTAGCTTTGCAGTGCACTTAGGATGTACCTAATTTACACGTCCAAGTATGAAACCACTTATTGTTAACTCTGAAGGGAACACTGAAGGGAAAAAGGCACATTATATCATAAATGAAGAGAGATTGTTTGAAGGACTTTAAAAGCAATGCCTTTCATTTTATTAATTGTTGACTTAAATTTGTATCTTTATTTATTTAAGTTTTGGTGCAAAGGGGTTTTGGTTGTTTAGGCCAGGTTACATGGCTCTGGACATTTTCGCTACATGCTATTAGCTGCGAAGCCACAATAATAAATTTAAAAGCCTGAAAAATAGGGTTCTGAACAAACATCAGCCAGGGCTTCTCTATAAAGGTAACACCTATGAGTACATTTGCTTTTTCCCGTCGCACGACAAGATGGCTTGCACGCAAATAATAGATGCAATTACGCGTTTCCCTCCGGTGTTAGTATTTTACCACTTACGTCCGGATGTGTTTTCTTTTTTCAATTAAAAATGATGTCATGAAAGCAAAAAGTTGCTAGAAACGATGTATGAGATCTAGAAGCGAGTTAAAATTTATATGACAAAACAAAAGCTGGAAATTACATCCCCTTGAAAGTTTTATTGTGACCTTCAGCATTGCTATTAACCCTCTACTTCCTATAACAGGGTCAAAGAAAAAAAAATAATAATAATAAACAGATTATATTTATTTCCCTCTTGCGGAAGGGTTTTACTAAGAGCACTGGTCTTCACGGTCGATGGAACCAAGTATTTTAAAGATGATAGCTAAATATTCAAAATTATCAATACATCCTTGATGGTTAACCCCATCATTTGTCAATTGACTGTTCACATTTTCTTAACTATGACGCTCGACGTCTTGCACAGATTGAACCAAAATACCAACAGTAATGTAAAAAAGATCGAACATAAACAAGATTAAACCATCCTAGCGGCTGATGGCGATGATTAACGACTAGTAAAACAATATTATGTTCACTGGCGCAAGAAATCCTGTCCCCGCTTGAATTGCCATGAACTTGCTTCGGTGAAAATTGCACAATGTTTTCGAGCTATATGTTTGTATTTACGCACAAGGATTGTCGTTACTATTACTATTACTAATACTAAGATAACCTTATAAGAATCCTAATGGTTTTAGAGTTCTCTTTCTGGTAGTATCAATGGATTGCCCAATATCTAAACCTAGTGTCGTTTAACTAGATTAAGAGGTCTTTAAACTTCATAGAAATTATAGCTAAACGTTGTTCGTGGCGGCCCTTTGAAAATATGCTCTTTCTTCGTATTGTTGAAAAGCGTTTTTTCTGAAGACCACTTCTTTTAAAGCGCGACGGAAGTCCCTCTTGGCCAATGTACATAGGAGTGGATTTAACAGCGGTGGTATGAATGCAAGGACAAGAAGTAAACGCTCCACCCAAAGTGGCCTGAGAGATAAGTCTGGGGATTCCTTGTGATCACCTAACATGGCCAAGAAAAATGGCAACCAACAGCCTGCGAAGATCACTACCATGATCAATAAAACACTGCGACCTCGCCATTCCTGAAGAACGGATCGTTGTCGCTGCTGCAGAGAGCTGGTGAGTTCGCGATCGGTTTTAATACTCTTAAATGAAATGTAAAAAATGTGTCCATAAATGCAGCACATCATCAACAAAGGTACCGCGAAAAACAGCACGATGCAGGCTTCTGTGTACTTTACATCGAAAGCTTCCGTTTTCTCATAATCTTTCAAGGCGGTCTCGTCAGTACTGTACCAGGACATCTGAATAAGAGAAGCTGCACACGAAAACAGCCACACAAATAAAGTGGCACCGATCGCTCGCCATTTTGTAACAATGGAATCATGCTGCAAAGAATGTACTATGGCAATATAGCGATCACAAGCAATGAGAATAACATGGCAAACGGACGAAATGGCAGTGATCCTTATGAAAATCGCCGAAGAAACACACACTTTTAGATTATCCTCGATCGTATGGCAAAGGAAAAAAAGAGGAATTCCCACCAATCCTGAAATGAGATCCGAAACTGCCAATGACGTGAGGAACATATTTGTGAGCGATCGAAGGGTTTTCTTTCGGTAGATTAAGTAGATGACCACACCATTTATTGCAATGATCAGTAGGCATATGAAGGCTAAAACTACAATCACTGATGAAGAGAGAACATCTGGACCATCTTCTTGGTGCACTGTTCCATTGCTTGACGAATTGGTGTTGCAAGTGGTATTACACGCAGTGAGTGATGCATTTGATGAATAAGGCATGTTATTGTGAAAATGTGCTGGAAAGATTCGCTGCCTTTTCTGCTTGGAACACGAGGTGCTATTTCACCTGTTAAAAAGTGAAAATGGAAATAAATTGCTTATCTGATAGAAAACAAGTGAAACGATCGTAAGCCCTCACTTCTTTCTAAAGATTTAGTTTTGAGATTTTGGACAACCGATCTTAAATAGACAAACCCAAATGCTGAATATATTAGCATGACGAGAGAAAACAGATTACACGTATGACGTACATATATTTGTACAAATAAAGAATGACGTACAAACCGCATCATTATTAAAAAGGTAAAGATGTTCTTTAATAAGTGTTGTTTTTAAAGGCAAGCTCATGGCAGCATTTGCATTAAAAACTAGCAAAGGCAAACATAATAACAAAAAGAAATGTGGAATAAATTACGGATTTTTATCTAAAAAATAACCCATGCTCAGCAAATGTATCTATGTATATCATATTTTGCTGATCGTCTTCAGATAAACGCTTGTAGCTGTGAACTTACAATTGGTGTATCGAAGAGTGACACTAAAAAAACGCACACTCTTGCAACTTAGCACGTATGACACTAATTAATTGGCTAGATGTTATTGTTTTGAAAGGTCATATCGACTATGAAATGTTAAGGAATCGCGGGGTTTTTTATAGGATGTTACTAAAAGCGGGAACGGGGAACCGGGAACCGGGAACGGGGAACGGGGAACGAGCAGTCAGCGGTATTCGCCATAAAATATAGGTCCTTCATATATGCATGGTTGTTATTGTAAAGAAATTTCAAAACGGTGGTCGCGACGAGAAAGCGAAACACGGAAAAGGCAAATTATACCTTTCATCTCAGGTAATAAGATTTAAAAGGAACTTGGAATCGTAAAGTTGTGTTTATTTGTGCTTTGTACCGTCTGGCAGAGGCAGTGTGTCACCGTTTTTGCAGCGACGAATCGAAACGAATAAAATCGAGATCAATCAAACTCAAAGCAGTAGTGACACCCAGAACTATGCTTTTATTCCTGATCACATACAAGTATTGCTTCTACAAAGAATTCAAAGGTAAAAAAACAAAGCCTGATAAATGAACAGTATATTTATTCAAGATCTGATACATACATGTATGTTTCTGTACAGATCAAAAACAGTTTTGTATTAAGAAGTTTTTTCTTAAAAGTTTTAACAGTAATAACCAACATATTTTCTAGTCATTGCTTTATTTAACGGAAACCGTGTGCAAGTAGAGTTTAGCTTATTATGTTAGTGCAATTTTGCCCTTTGTAGAAATTTTGTGTTATTTTGCAATTGTGCCATGTTAATCAGTGTTAATCATTTATATTACCATAGACTGAAGGGAAAATAGAATATCAACTATCGAATGTCAACTAAACATATCAAAAAACTGCTCAAAGACAAACATTTGATGGTACACCATTACTGCGCCTTTCAATAACATGCGGAATTTAAAATTCAAATCTCCACCAACGGTTGCGTTATTCCCTGCCATCAATTATAATTAATACGAAAGCCAATGGACCATGTAAAAAAGAAACAAACAAAATGGATCGAAATCTACCAATCATAACGCACGGACATGACCTTTTGAACTCATTGAAGTGAAGATCTGTTTCCTGAGAGGTAAGCTAAGATGATTGACGGCAGTGTAAAACGCAACCGTTGGTGGAAATTTGAATTTCAAATTCTGCATGTTATTGAAAGGCGCAGTAATTGCCTACTATGTAACAAAAACTTGACAAGAACATACAATTCAGGGACATAAGTTGTATTGTTCATCTCCCCAAATCCCTTATTTTCTTGCACATCCAAATGATCTTTACATGAAATCTAACAATGTCAAACCAGATGTAAATCAGTTGACAAGGAAATATACCTATTCTTATGGAAATCTGCAGGCAAGCTACAGAATGCTGGACTATTGTGTCCAAGCCTGTGAATTCTGAAACATGCCATTTAAATGTCTGTTAAATCTTATTTTTGAAAGCTTAACATAAAAACTAAACAAAAATAAAAAAAAAAACAGTATAAAAACCTGACCAAAAGTTAAAGTGGCATCTAGTACAGTAATTAAAATAATGTTGATGCATTGCATAATAATGCTGTGGATCATTCACAGAGGAGTGTGTGTGTGTGGGGGGGGGGGGGGGGGGGGGGGGGGGGGGGGGGGGGGGGGGGGGGGGGGGGGGGGGGGGGGGGGGGGGGGGGGGGGGGGGGGGGGGGGGGGGGGGGGGGGGGGGGGGGGGGGGGGGGGGGGGGGGGGGGGGGGGGGGGGGGGGGGGGGGGGGGGGGGGGGGGGCACCTCAGGTATATTACTAAAATTAGTGACAGGGAAGTGTGAAGACATTTTTGGGGTTTGAAATTAGCAATCTGTGGACTTTTTTTGGGTTAGAAAAATTTGTGTTGATTGTTTTGGGTGAAAGATTGTGGTTATGACTTTATTGGGAGTTGACCAAAAGCAAAACCCAGGGTTCTAAAACAAGCAATATATTGTATCAAACAATAAATTGTATCAGTTTCAAGAATGATTGCAGTCTGCCTAAAGTTTGTCATAGATCACTGACAGATACATCATGAATTAAGAAACGTGAATGCAAAAACTGTCTGTAACTATCTTGATGTGTTTTTGTATTAACTTTTTATAGAGTGAAAAAAGGAACTTTTTTGGTTTACGTTCTGGGCCATCATACTTTTTTGGGGTCTGGTTTTAGGACTTTTTTGATAATGCACTTTTCAGAAAAAGTCTTGTATACTTTTGAATGTAAGGTATAGCATAATTATAGGGAAAGATTTAGGAACTGACATTTACTTTGTGCCTTGACTGTAGGTGCCAAACAAACAATAAGGATAACTAACTTCTAAAATGAAGTCTTATGTACTGTGGACATGTATGCACCTCTGGATATTTAAGGCTGCCTTGAAAGAGCTGATTGATTTAAACTTTTATAGCCATGTACTTGTTGAAATGATAAACAAAAGCATTTGCATAAGTAGTGGACAAAATGAACTAAGCTATGAACATATTTCTGAAACTGAAAGCAGAACACCTATTGAATTCATTTTTTTTTTGCTACTTTTATTCAAACATCAACACACACTAAAGTACCTGATGAATATCAACAGTTGAACACACCCAGTTTGAGATGCTTGTTTAAGTAAGGTGCTTTAAATGGGCATATAACATCATTTTTAGTGTTACTTAAAAAAGTCAAAAGACATTTATATATCACTGGAAACCCAAAAATAAGGTTCAGTTTTGTTTAAAATTATTCTACTTAGTGCTCTTAGAGTAACCATTAGTGTCTTGGGCTGCAGATGGCCAGGATGGAAATGGATTACATCTTGAAAAAATGAGGCCAATTTTTTTCAAATTTATCACTTCTGTCTTGGAGAACTCAGATTATGAACTCAGATTATGGTTTATTTTCTCTACGAAAATTCACTTGACATCTTACACTTAGTGTTCTATAAGATACTTAATTCTAATTGGGGCAGTTTTGACCAAAAAAAAAAACTGAAAATTGCCATGACTGAACTCCTTTAACAAGTACCCTACAAGTACCTTCATTTTTGCTACTTTTATTCTAACATAAAACACACTAAAGTGTGTGATGAATATGAACAATTGAACACACCAAGTTTGAGATGCTTGTTTAAGGAAGGTTTTGGAATTTTAGCTGAATCACAGCCATGACAGAAATTAGATGAGATGAGTACATTACAAGATAATGCTGTAGTAATGCACCGTACACCTGTACATATCTTTGCATATAAGGAATACAAAGCATTGTCATGTTCTGTTATAGTCAAATCCGGAAAATTCAATAGTAAAAAAAGCACATATTATTTGAGATAAAGGGACTCTTGAAAGTAAGGTAAACATATGCTGTTTGCAATATTCCCTTCAGTCTATGGTAATACAAATGATTAACATGATCATGACACAATTGCAAAATAACACAAAATTTCCACAAAGGGCAAAATTGCACTAAGTAATAAGCTATACTCTACCCTAGTTGCACACAGTTTTCTGTTAATATGTTGATAATATGTCAATTTGATAATATGTTGGTTATTGCTGTTAAAACTTTTAATTAGAAACTTTCTAGTTTAACTGATTGACAATAAATTCTAAAGTCACACGCTTTGTCTACGTCAGTGAATCTATAATTGTTAATACAAAAAACTGTTTTTGATCTGTACAGAAACATACATGTATGTATCAGTTTATTTATCAGGCTTTGTTTTTTTACCTTTGAATTCTTTGTAGAAGCAATACTTGTATGTGATCTGGAATAAAAGCATAGTTCTGGGTGTCACTACTGCTTTGAGTTTGATTGATCTCGATTTTATTCGTTTCGATTCATCGCTGCAAAAACGGTGATACACTGCCTCTGCCAGACGGTACAAAGCACAAATAAACACAACGTTACGATTCCGAGTTCCTTTTAAATCTTATTACCTGAGATGAAAGGTATAATTTGCTTTTTCTGTGGTTCGCTTTCTCGTCGCGATCCCGGTCGCGACCACCATTTTGAAATTTCTTTACAATAACAACCAATGCATATATGAAGGACCTATATTTTATGGCGAATACCGCTGACTGCTCGTTCCCAGACCCCCGTTCCCCGTTCCCCGTTCCCGGTTCCCCGTTCCCGCTTTTAGTAACATCCTTTTTTATATCATTGTTTCTCGTATTTTTATTATGAAAGTCAAAGCCGTTTTTGCACTATCACTTCACTTATGCAAGTGTTGTTTTACCTTGAGGCTTTACTAACACTGATTAGCAATAATATTGAATATATTTTTGAAAGTCGAGCGAGCTTATCTTGGTTAAAAAAAAGTCTTTTTTCTTTTTTAATTTCCCGCTGGGAGATCAGTTGTCTTAATGGAAGTTTGCGTTTCACAAAATTGAAATGCGGAGGTCAGATTTCTTTTTCAATATTGTTTCAATTTGTCAAAGCGAATTATTCAATGTGCTATGGTTTTCATGTTGAAGACGGTGTTAAATTAAACACCGCATTATCTGCGAATAACTCACTGACTTCCCTCTAAAACACTGATTTCGAAAGATTGCCTTTTTGATAAATTATTTAAGGTAGAAAATAGTATTGACCAAATTCACTTACTATTCCTTTCTAGAATCAAACAACAAAAATGACATAAGTCATGTATTCAGCAGTACACCCCTGTGGTTCTATCTATTTTGCTGTACAAGGTGTTTTTTTTACTTTTGAGTCTGTGGATAAAATATACTAATTGTAACCACTCAAACTTAGGCTATTGAGCAGTACTTTCCTGTGGTTCTGTTAAATTTTTCTGTACAAGTTGTTTTAAATTTTGTGCCTGTGTGGATATAAACTATATTACGTCAGTGTAACCACTCAAATGCTGTCAAAGGCTGTTGAGCAGTAATCTCCTGTGGTGCTGTTTATTCTGCTGTACAAGGTGTTTTTAACTTTTGAGCCTGTGGACCAAATATGCTACCATGCAACCACTGAAATGAAGGGTATTGAGCAGCAGTACTTTCCTGTGGTGCTGTTTGTTACGCTGCATGCACAATGTGGTTTTAAATTATATTTTGAGTCATGATCTGTGGATGAAATCCTAAAGTGCGAGCTTTAAGTGCGATTACTTTCATGTGGTACTCTTTACCTTGCTATAAAGTTAGTTTAAACTTTTATCTGAGAAGAAAATTGAAATCGTTAAGTGTGAACAATGCATTCAAGTGAGAGTTGAATGATTAGTAATTCGCTGTGGTGCTGCCACTGTGCCACAATATTTACCAAGCTTGCACATAGTTAATAAGACACAATAGTTATGAACTCTGCAAGTTTCCTTGTTCGATTCTTTCATTAACGTTTTTCGGTCTTGCCCGTACACAAGGTACAAAAATAGATCTGGAACTTTGTTCGCAGTGATTGAAAAACAAAATATGTGCATGCACGGTCGTCGAACTTTCAACATAATTTATAGTTGCTTTGTAATCGACCATTGCAGATTGCAAAGTTTCATAACTAGTCTCTCGACTAACTGTGGCTTTCATTTCGTGAGTTACTTAACAAACATTGCATGTGTATATGAAGCAGGCGTGCCTTACTATTTTAAAATATAAGTCAAGATGATATTTCTATGAAGTAAATGCTATAGTATCCTTTAAAAATTGGTTCTTACCTGTCTGGTCCTGTCTGCTTTGATGATAACATATTGATTTTCTATAAAAGCCGGCGACACACTAGGCGATTTTATACGGTCGCTGCGGCGGTAGGCGAATATCGCCAGGTGTCCCCTTTTACGTGCTGCGTCAATTTTCGCCAGCCAGCAATCGAAATCGCGGCTATATTTGACATGCTAAATAGCGGCGAAATTCTCTTGCGATTTTTGCTGGCCATCAATTTTGATGCTACAAAAGCGTATAAAAACGTCTGTGTGTCGCTGGCTTTAGGAGAAATTGGAAGTCACTCTTAAGCCAGAGGACTGACAAACAGAGAAAGTGTCTCACTGAGAGCAAAAAAAAACAATATGTTTATACCAAATATATCCCAATTTATCACAGTGAATGTTGGATTCCCAAGAAGGATATAAAACTAATTGTTCTCTTACGAGTAAAATGGATTTCTTATCGTCATTTTGAGACTATCAGCAAATTTGGCGCGAAAAAATTTGTTCCTCTGAGCTAACAGAAAACTATAGAATTAAAGCAAGGAGAATTTATTGAAATAAATTTGCATTTTCCCGGCTTCGTCCTCAAATGTGACTTCTGTATATATACAAATAGTCATCAAGCCCAACTCATTTAGATTCCTCCAGTTTTACTTTTATACATAATATCATTATTGCATTTCTTTCTCGTGAATTTTCATGTAAGTCTTGGGGGTAAAAGCGAGGGAGTTTAAACCCGATAAGTTTGTTGATAATAGATAGGTTTTAGATGTGATTACGTTTAACTTAACCCAATTTTTTAGAAAGAAACAGTTTTGCTTCCTAACTCGCTACTCGACATATTCTATAATATTTGCATATATAATCAAATATAATAAAAATATATCTGTCGAACGTTAAGTTTAACAGATAGATATCTTACTTGATAGGAACACACTACCAGGGTTCATTTCTAACGTCAAACACTTGTTTAGTTTATGTTCCTTTCCATGCATAACTGAGAACTAAACACCTTCAATTTCTTAAAAGAAAAGCAATTAAGCGTTTAGCTCTCGTGTTTCATCGATGAACCTATTTAAGAGGACAGTATATGAAACAATATGAGACAACCAGTTGCCTGCAGCTTCGATAATAAAAATTTTAAATCGGTCAAATTAACTATCACGTTTTCTTTTGCCGAAATTAACTATCGGCTTTAACGCCTCTTATGTTCTTACCATTATAACGAATAGCAAAATTTATATTTAAATCTAAAAAAAGAAACGAATCGGCCAAACTGAAACATTTCAGAATAATCTTCCCTTCGTAAGTATTAGACGGAGTCCCGTTGATTTATGTTATTTACAGGTCATATTTTTTGTAGTTAATTCTCACAAACACCATTTGGACTTTATCATAAGAGGGGGGAGTGAATAAGGGGAGAGGGTGAAGTGAATAAAGAGGGCAATGTGGAGTAAATAAGGGGAGAGGAAGCAATTGTTTCCTGCAATTCAACTTGCAACGCAACGCTGACGAGATGTACAATCAGCAACTTGTCCGATCGTCATCGTCGTTGCAAGTCGCAAGAAAATATTCGCTCGTGTAACAGTACCAAGAACATCCCCCCCCCCCCCCCCCCCCCCCACCCCCACCAAGGACTGACCCTGTCCCGCCGAGAAAACAAACTTAACAGGTGTCAGATTGTTTCTGGAGTGTCAAAATGTTTTTGGAGTACAGGATAATATTCGTACCGTACGGTGTTTTACGGTTATTATCCGTACTTTAAGCGTCAAAGCAGTATATTAACTGTAAAATGCTGTTTTTCAAGTATTTTAATTTTTAAAGACGTCACTAACGATTATTATGAGTGTAAGATACGCATAATAACCTATGAAAGTACGCATAATTACGGTATGTGGCGCGCTTTCAGGGTATTACTCGTATATGTACCAAAGTTGGATCGAGAAAGTTTTCCCCGAATTCGGCCGCCATTACGGGAAAAATTGTTTAGGGATGAAATTAAGAAACGGATGAGCATTTCTTTAAAAATAGTATTTATGTGAAGTATATTCATCTTAACCTTTCCATCGAGCAAGTTAACGACTGAAAATTTATTTTAAACAACTAGCATTTTGAAAAAGTTCAACGGGGTCGCAGCGATCGATGCGAAGCATCGCAGAGCAATCGAGTGGGATCGAATGTCGACGAAGGAACTGTTGTCGTTGTTTAAATTTAAGTTGCACTATTAAAACTAATGTCCGCTTCCAATGATCAAATAAAACAAGTACCTGTATGTTTGCTGATTTAATTGCCGACAAAATTAAAGAAGATCAACTTTACACAACGAAATACAACTCCACGGCTATGACCAAATTCAGTTCCACGATTTACAGGCAAAGGATTCCACTGAAAGTGGCCGGGCGAATAAAACTCCAAGATTCGCGGTTCGTATTTTACCATGGAAAAAGGGAGATGTGTGCCGTCTCAGAAAGACCGGTTTTTTTTACTTTTGAGAGGTTTTACCTTTTTATTCTTAAAATTTTTTTGTTGAATTTAAGAGTTAACGGGCTTTACCTTGATATACTTTAACACAAAAGAATTCGTAAGAAAACCACCTCGCAATCAGTGATGAATGATGTATTAGTTGATTCATTTTACACCTAGGGTGTACTAATTGAAAATAGAAATGGTTTTCATTTGAAAATTAATGTTATTCCTCGCGAAGCGAGGTTTATAAATTTGTCGGCCCTCGGGAGCTGAGCCGCGCGAATTCGAGCGAAAAATATATATATATATATATATATATATATATATATATATATATATATATTTACTTGATGGTGTCCGGCAGTTGCCTGGCAACAAAAATCGGGACCGCTGACAATGGCACGCTTTCATGTTTATTCATGGCGGCCGGGCTGACAAGTTTATCCTTACTCATCGTCGGTGAAACACGACCAATTTCTGATGCAAATGAGAAACAACAACAACACTGGCTTCAAAAAGTGGCTGGAAATCCTTGCCCGAGACAATTAACCACCGAAACTCCGCTGGAGCGAGAACGGCGACTTGAAATTCACCGCGATCGAGCATCGAAGAAACAACGTGAGCATCGTTTGCAAAGACTTCGAACAGCCTAGGCACACCGTTTGAGTAGGTTCAAACGCCTTGAACGCCTTCTGAACGAAACCGATCAGAAGAGGCGACACCGACTGAAAGTGTTGGACAAAATGATTTGTTTATAGACGCAACAAGAGGCGGCAAGAATTGCACGATCAGCTAAATACTCGTGACGAATATCTTTCATACGGTAGGGAAAAGCAAACACAGATTACAAGAAAGGCTCAGAGAAGAAGAACGATTAAGAAATCTAGCTCAAATCACCACACTTTAATTCGCTCTCCAATGCTCTTCAATTCAAACAACCTAGCCTTTTAAGCTTATATACGTACAACCCTCTATAAATTAAGCTTATTCTTTAATTTACCTTTTGCAAAAAACAAGATTTAAAGTACCTAAAAATTGACAGGTAGATGATGAGAGGACCTGTTTTTCAATATAATATATTAGTACTCAAACACTGGAAACTATTCTCTAAGTTCATACTGTAAATTGATGTTTATTGAAATTCTCACTAAGAATCTTGATATAAGCTTACATTACATAACATTGTATGCATATGACAATGCTACATTTAATTACTATTATCTATGGTATGTTAGGAGGTTTTACTATTCTATGTTACTGTAGTCTCATTGCTCTTTTTGAGTAAGATTAAATTATTATTTTTACTACAACTGTACCACCATTGAGTTGTTATTTTATTGTGCAACATCACTCTTCAGCAACAGTAAACTCCTGCGATCTCAACCATTCAAGCGAATAGTGAATTGGGTTAGCAATTATTTGATACCCAGTATATAGAACAAAAACATCAGCAGTATCTAAAGGGAACAGGTTAATTTGGGAGATAGCACTCACAAGCTTCAAAAATGGAATTTAATCAAGACAGCAGGAGTTAGCTGTATTCCTGATAAACAAACTCTCACCCAATCAAAATAAACAGAACACATGCACTGCATATTGTCCTCGACCCATGTCCACAACCCATGTCCACAACAGTACTATAAATACACTTTCAGACCAATTTTCCTTCTGACAAAAATTAATGAAGATAGGTTTGGGGGGGGGGGGGGGGGGGGAGGGAAGGGCCTGAGGATCTTTTGATACCCAGTCCCATAGCAGTTACAGCGACCCACAGCTCAAAACCTGACCAGTACCAGCTCCTTTTTTTTTTTTTTTAGGAAGATAGGGTACTAAGTACAAGTTAAATGGAAGCGACTAGGAACGAAAATGTCTCAACTTTAAATTTCGGGCCATTGCCGGCATGCAACTCAACCTCTCCAGTCAAATCAGAAATTCCATCTCTCCCTCCCACATTGCTGAAATTTTGCAGTGCATCCTCCCCAAGCTTCGCGAGGTTCTGCGAGACACGTATTTCTAGTTTAAAAGTAATAGCAGACAAAAACAAACAAAAAGTTGGTAAAACTGCCAGTCAACATAGAGACGACTTAAATATGAAAATTTAAGGCACAAAGCAATTTGTCGACCGGTGGTACAGTGGTAGTGCACTCTGCTACAGGACCGGCACTTGATAGAGATCGCGAGTTCGAATCCAGGTGACGCAATTTTTAGTTTTTCTTTTTCTTTTTTTTCTCTTTCTTTTGTTCATTTTTTTTTTTCGAACCGCTTGTGGCTAAAAGTCGTGTAAGGCTAATTTTACAAGCCAATTTCTTCTTCAGTTTCATTTTTATTCAGTCTTAAAACACAGTTGATGAGTTGCGGCGAGGCAAGATATCACAGTAAAGTGTTTTATTCATTCGACCGAAATGCAGTCAAGTTTTTATAAATAGTTTGGAGAAAAAGTTATTGTTAGGTTAATCAAGGAAAGAAACTATTTTAATGAAAAATACATGTAGTTCTAAAGTTCTAAGTTTCGTGACAATGGTTCACCGAACAAATCAGTCATTCATTATTTCAAAGTGACCATGTCACCATATTTGTATTACAGAAGATGAATCCGGAAATTACCTTCAGTTGTCGCCTGTACAAACTTACACCGCTCTTCCATACTTTTTTATTTCCATTATAATATTGCTTGAAATTAAAATCGTACACTGCTAACTTAATAACTTGTATGACTTTTCAAATATATTGATGAAAAAAGGCAATATTAAGTTAATCAGAAGAACAAACTATCATTTCATAAATGATAAATACAGGGCTACGTTTCATGACCATGATTCGCGGAACGAATCAGTGATTCATACATTGAAAAGCTTTCATTTAAGTAACCTGTCTCCATATCTTACCTCAATCTGGAAATTGCACTTTTCTACATGTACACTTGTCTAAACTTTTCTATTTCCAATATCGTAATATCGCTTGAAAATACAATCGTACACTGCTAAAAAAGCAGATGAAGGTATTTCAAGGAAGATCTTCGAGGGAACATGATGTTTTCAGCTGTTGTCCAATATCATGTAGTCATAGCATGCATTGATACCATCGCTAAAACTGCTCAACGCGTTGCAAATATTCCGTCAAACACGATTTTCAAACATCTAATCAAGGGCGCCTAACGGGGAATGTTTAGGAAAACGCTTGGAATGGTGTTCTACTGTTTTACCAGATTATTTTACTGCCTTAAACGAATATATTTGAAAGCTAACACAGTTTGAGCTTTTCGGCTCTTTCGGTAAAGTGATCTTATCTCGTGAATTTGCTAGCTGCTTTATCGGCTTTCCTAGCCAACCTTTCTTCCGAAAACAAAAAGCGTTAAAATTTGTCGATGTTAAGAAAGTTTGAGGCGACAATTTACTTAAGAAAACTTTAGTTTTTAATCTAGTAATTTATTACGTGGAATTTTTAAGCTGACATACTGCCGATCTAATTTTTTAAAATGAAAATAGCCGAATATTAAATACATGCTGTATATCCCGTGTATCTGGCATAAAGCCGCTCAATTCGTTGCAAATATTCCGAATACGTGACTTTAAAAAATTTTTGAAATGTAAATAGCAATTAAAATAATAAAACCGTTTTGTGCATCTCATGTATCTGGCATGTTATCCAAACAATCGAACTGAGAACGATCTCAATTTAGCCTCAGGCATAAAACATACTGAATGTGAACTCTATGGTCCATATTATATATATATTATGGAGAAAATTCGAGAAGACGACTTCTTTAAGTTCAAAAGCCTTCGCCTTTTAAAACACGGAAACCACGGAAATAAAATCCACTTAGGAAATTTGTAATTTGTTTGTTCACCTCAGGAAAACGTTTTATATCCTGTATTTGTCTTTGTTATCTTTGTACCGGCAGTAATCTGCCGGATAAGATCTGCGTTTGAAGAATATATTTGAATTTCTAAATTTTTGTTTTTTGCCAATAGTTTTTTCTATTGCTGAGGATTTGAGACTAAAAAATTCATATGAATGAGTGAATTTGATGAGTGACTACAATAAAACAATGAACACTGTTGCATGAAACTTAAAACTGTTAGTGCTTTTAGGGTAAAACGACAGACGTTTTTCATGCCAGGTTGCATTGTTAAAGTGATTGTAATTTATGTAATATATCAAACACGAGGAAGAGTGTTTCATCAGGATATCCAAACACCGAGAAGTGGATCGAAAAACGAGGCGCAACCGAGTTTATTTTAACCCACTTCGAGGTTTTTGAAAACCTTATGAAACACTCTTTCGAATTTTTAATATAGCTTCTCAAACTGAGCATTAAATGCAGAGAAAACAAGGGAATAAAATCGCCAAAATCTATGCAAATTACGACCGGGTATTTAAACCTCCTTCACGGTAATGATTTCCTTTTTCTGTTCTCGTCGTGAATTATTTATGAGTTTTAGAGGTAAATTTGATGTCCATCCTTAAACATTTCCATTCCATCAGCCAGCCTTTGTGCGGTTACTTGGATTTTGTGAAAAAGTCAACCGTGAAAAAACGTCAACCATAATTACAAGTTTGGAGCAACCAAAACTAACACTACATTGTAAATATGCAAGAACTATCATCAGATATACTTAACAAAAGCGTTGGTCGGAACAATGGATCATGTAATGAAACTCACCTTAAAGTGCAATTTCTTACCTTACCACTGATTGTACTGTTCGCCTTCATCTGCCTATTGATCACTGCAGCGAATGCCCTCGTGATCTACTTGATCTACAAAAAGAAAACACTGAGAACTCTCACCAACATGTTTCTTACGTCGTTGGCATTCTCGGATCTAATTTCAGGTCTAGTGGGAATTCCTCTTTTTTTAATCTGCTCGTTGGGAAATGTTTTTTATCACTGCGTGTCTTCGGCGATGTTTATTCGCTTCACCGCCATTTCTTCAGTTTGTCATGTTCTCCTTATCGCTTCTGATCGTTACATTGACATAGTTCATCCCTTGCGGTACCTCTCTCTTATCACAAAATGTCGAGCGATCGCTGCCACTTTCGTTGTGTGGCTGGTTTCATTTGTTGCGTCTATTATTCAGTTGTCTTGGTACGGCCTTGATGAAACCCTCCTGAGAGAATATCACGATAGAACCGAAGACATCGATTTAAAGTACAGCAAAGCCTGCATTGTTCTGTTCTTTGCGGTTCCTCTACTTCTGATGTGTTATATTTATGGACGCATATTTTACATTTCATTCAAACACAGCAAAAGCGATCGTCAACTGTGCAATGCCCTTCAGCAACAAACTCATGTTGTGCGTCATCATGCATGGAGAGGAAACAGTGTTTTGTTGATCATGATGGTAATATTTGTTGGCTGTTGGTTGCCATTTTTCTTGACCATGTTAAGGGATCACACAGAATCGTCACAGTTGTCACCCATGCCATCTTGGGTGGAGCGTTTGTCGGTTATTATTTGCTTCATACCACCTCTTTCAAATCCGCTCCTTTGTACATTATCCAAACGCGATTTTCGCTCTGTGCTTAAGACAGTGATCTTCCAAAGGATCTTGAAGAGGCTGTCCGTCGAGTTAAGAGATTAAAAACTTGGACGGTTTGGCAAATCCATATTGAGAACTGAAAGTCGATAGTCGTTGCATGTAATGTATCAAACAAGAAGAGTCATTCATCAGGATTTCCATACACTTGTGTGTGTGCGTGTACATTAGATTGTGTAAACTTTTACAGTATACGTATATTAATTTGAAGTGATTTGAAATAGAAATGTAAAAATATAAAATAAGTTTAGCTGTTATTGTAAGTAAGTCATTTATTATAAGTCCCATTTAACTAATCAAAAATTAAAATTGTACGCATACGTAATGTATCGCAAGTAATCCTATTGTAAGTAAGTCAGCGTATTGTTTGTAGTATGAGTAACTGTAACCCAAGTAATGTAAGAAACTGTATTGTAAGGTATTGTAAGTAGTGCTTTTTGTGTGTGGCAATAAATAAATAAATAAAAAAAGGATTTCCATACACGGAGAAATAATAATAATCCACTAATCCACGCCAAATCCACAAATGATAGAAAACTGAAATATTTCTATGAAACTTGGGTTACTTAACTCACTTATCAACTAAAGGCTTTTATCGTTTTCAGATAATGTGAACAAAGCCTTTTGGTTTGTTTTCGTTTGGTTTGGTCTTCAGGGTTGCTAACGGCATCCTTTTATTACCAATCGACTAGAAAAGTCTCACTTGTTACAGACGAATTTAAAAAGCTTTGAATTCAATAGTTTGCTCATAGACTTCCGTTGTTAGTGTGTTACCGCATCTTGTGATGACTGTACCGAGGAATGGAATAGAGCACTCGTGTTCAAGTTCCATGGTGAAAGACAAGCTAGGACGGACGTCGTTGAGCTCTTGGAAAAAAATCTGTCGCTGATTCTGTGTTGGGTATTGTGACCAAAGTGTCATCAACATATCTTCGATAAAAGGACGGGGTCATGTTCCTTTGTTCCAGTTGGTTCTCTATATGGCACATGAAAACATTAGCCAATAGTGGGCCAAGTGGCGAGCCCATGGCTACACCGTCTGTTTGTTCGTACAATTCACCGTTTGTTCGTACAATTCACCTATAGAAAACCAACTGACACAAGGCTCCTGCTCCATTTTCAAAGCCACGTAGACAACAGTCTTAGTCAACACGATGGTTGATCGTGTATACCGCCCACCTTCAACCAAAGAAGCTTTTTCGACAGAATGTGACAAATTACGCACCTAAAACATTGGCTGACTCTACAACACAAAGATTCAACCAGGAACCTGATAGAGAGCCACGAGCGATTCCACCAGATCCACCTGTTTTCATAACGTTGCCGTTTAAAGATCAACGATCAGCCAATCGCGTTCGCAAAGAAATCCATTCTCTAGTATCCATCATTGAAGTTGACTTAAAACCCGTGTTCACAAGCAGAAAATTATCGCAAATTCTGAGCGTAAAGAAAGCAAGCCCCCAATCGTCAACACGCAATGCGTTGTATATTTATTTGAATGTAATTTGTGTTTACTCTTTACTTTTTTCAGAATTGTATAAGTAGTTTTATCCTTTGCCTTTGTAATTACCCATAGGACCACCAAATATTTCTATATTGTTTTATCTCATATATATATATATATATATATATATATTCATGTTTCAATTTTATGTTTTTTAACATGATAATGACGTGAAGTAGCATCGAAACGTCCTGGGCTTTTTAAAAGTTTTAAAATGTTTTTAAAAATCCCTTAGCGTTTAATTTTATGATAAAATCTCTCCTTTTATATATATATATATATATATATATATATATATATATATATATATATAGTATATGTTTAAAATATGGGTAGGGAGTTTCTGAAACCCTTACGGGCTTTTCGAGGAAAGCTCCCTGTTTAAAATTATAGAAAAAAGATAACGATATGTTGACGGATGTTAAGGTGGCTCGACTGTTTTTTTTTTGGCGACATAACACCCCAACTTTGAATGGCTGAAACTGACAACACGTTCAATTCAGAATTGTCAACTGACAAACTGAACAAGCAACCGGATAAACGGAACGAAAAGCTCTGTAATCTGAAAGAGCTGCAATCAGGGAAGTCTGAGACTTACAAAACTATTTAAAATACATTTGGACACAAATAAATAAACGTTGAAGAAAACGTTATTCACACTAGATGTATTTTCTCACGTTATGAGCTGCACCTTCTTTTGATAGTTTGGCAAAGGTAAGATACATTCGGATATATGACTATTCTATTCTCTTTCACTACGTTCAGCCGAATAGAATACATGTCTATGACATGCTAAATGAATACAACTGCATAGGGAGAGGCCGTCCAGCCGTACAAGCTTTATTTGATTTCATGCAAATCAATACATTTTTACATTTTGCAATAAGTGTCATTAACACCGCATAAAACAAAAGTAGTAAATAAAGTAACCAAAGCGAGTACACGCCGGACGCGAAAAACCGTACGATGCCCGGAAACATGTTCTCCAAACCAAGTGCGTGTTAGTCAAATAACTTCCCGAGAGTTTAAGGAAGAGTTACATACAGGTATTAAAGCTATTAACTGACTGAATGATTCATTGAATAGTAGCGAGCGGGGGACGGGTGGGAAGTAAGCTTGTAACTGGTGGCGTCAATGAGTGAACCTTGTGAAAACGAGCAATATAACTAGAAGTACGAATTCCCGAAGGGGAATTGCAAATAACATTGCCATGCCGCAATGTCAAGAAATACGATTCTATTCTCTTTCACTACGTTCAGCCGAATAGAATACATGTCTATGACATGCTTAATGAATACAACTGCATAGGGAGAGGCCGACAAGCCGTACAAGCTCAAAACACAAAGCGAAGGGAAGGGAAAGGAAATGAAAAAAAATTATATTAAATACCTAAATTAAGAGTAACGTCCAACCGATTTTTTAACATAATACCTACAGTATAAATATTTTGAATTGTCGGAAGCTCAACAACCATGATTCTTAATTTACAGTCAGACACATTATTAACAGCTGTAGAAGCACCCCCTATGCGAAAACTGTCTAGATTGATATGTGAGGTCAACTCCAGCTAGATTCAGCTTGGACAAAATAACTTCTCTTCAACGGGTTTGAGAAAGAGACTGTCAAGATCTGCAATTAAATTATAAATTACGAATTTGTAGTACTGCATCTTAGGGAAAATAAGATCGTCTCGACGCTCGTCGATCTGACACTTCGTTTGAATCTAACAAGAAATTGATAAGGACGGGTTGATCACCCAGAGTTTGCCACAATAATAGTATTTCCTCTTCCAGACTGATCGGTTTTGCTTTGGGGAACGTAAAGAAAAAAATAGCAATCGAAAAAATTCACAAAGGCCCATTTCGAAACAGTACTGAATTTCAACGAAGCGAAGGAAAGCAGCAAAAGCTAACAAAGCTATTGCAACGTACATTCCTCAAGATTAAAAGAAAAGCATTTTCATGCCCAAATGCAGCAACCAGAATCTTCAAATCGTCAGCTGTAACAGGTTCCCTGATCCGTTTGAAAGCAGATCGGCGGGCACCAACTAACCAGGCAATGGCTAACCTCTGCAGGGAAAAAGGTACTTTTCCGAAAAACGTAGCCCAGTTTTTCCACTTTTGTAAAGCGTACATGTTGGAACGAGACATTGAAGGAGCACTGGAATTATGTAACGATTGTTGGACCAGATATACGGAAATTTTTGTAGTGAGCCATAATCTTGACCTAGAAAACTGCAATAGCAGACTAGCATAAATAAATAAATATATGCATAACAATGCAGGTGAAATACTGATTACATACTGCGGACAAATCAAAAGCACTAACAAAAGCGCCCATTAAACCGAGGCCATACGGTAGGCCTAAATTTCCCTAGTTCCTGTACGGCTTTCCCAGTCCTTCACGGTCAATTCGTTTCGGTGACGTATCCGAGACGAACTGCCGGGGAAAGCCTAGACAATAACAGAACACGCATGCGCGTCTTATTTTCAAAACTATTTTCAAAATGGCGGACATTGCGGGACTTTTGCAAATGTTGCAAACAGCAGCAAATTATGGCTTCAAACCCCTTGTGGATGCATGCATTATTGTAAATCTACTGTTGCCGTCTTTTAAAACTCCTTCTGATGTCATTCATCAACCACTTGGCATTGATTTCAGCTCATGTGAGCAAATTCGCCACGGAAGTATACATGTCTTTGAATTTGTTGCTCTGAAAACATTGGGCGATGAAAACTGCTGTTTCAGAGCAGCTTCGTTGTTGTTATTTGGGACAGAACAATGTCATGAAACTCCGAGCCAGAACTATTGTTGAGCTTGCAAAGAACAGTTTGTACTACTTAGCTGATGGCGAAGTTATAGGTCCCAGAGCTTCTGGTCCCATATATAGCTAGATAATTTGGAAGCTGAGATGGCAATTTTGAATATGGTAAAGCTGTTCCAGGTTAGAATAACTTTATTTGTGTACATAGTCTAGAAAAATTTCTCTGCAAGTGAACTTTAATTTCTGTAACTCCTACTTTGGGTACCATTTAGGGCAGTTAATAAAGGTCATTTACGAACTCTTTGATTCATTGCCTGCTTATTTATAAATGGAACCTTGACAAAGAAATAGACTTGTTCAGCAGCAATAAATTATATTGAAACCAGCTAACGTTTAATTTACTGAGCCAATGGTTGTTTTCATTGCATTTGTACAGAAAAAAATTAAAGACCCTTGCAGAATCAAAGAGATTTTTGAAGTTGAAGTGCTAAACATGTGTAAAGAAAATTCTTGGGCCTGTCTATGGCAATGGCATGGTATCAGTTCAGTTGCTAAGAAGCCCATACAAAGTGTATTTCTTGATAGAGTGCCTCCTCATCTAAAGCAAACATTAACATATTTCATTCAACCACATGAAATGTCTGTTGTTTTAAGGTCAGTTGGTACCAAATGGTGTTGAAATGTGTTGGCTCATTTGTGACAATTTTCCCCTCCTCACCCCAGCCCACTCTGAGTTTTTCCTTCCTTGCCCCTTGATCTGTCACCCACAACCTGACTGCAAGGGCAACCCCCAAACACCCCCCCCCCCCCCCCCCCCCCATCCCGACCACCTCTCCTGGCTACGCCCCTCCTTTTTCTGCCCCACTTGGCTGCCATGCTGCATCCATAAATCAAACATTATTCTCGAAAACAAAGTTTTAATAGGCTCTTTATTACAAATAACACTTTTTTTGATTTTGTTACTTCCGGCGAGGTACGGATGGTTGGCCCAATTTTTATAGGCCCTTTGATTTTCACTTAGACAAAACAAATTGAAAATGCATGTCATGTATGGGTGAGACAATTCTCCTTGACCCTCTTGTTTCTTCTGCCAGCCTCTGCTTTGATCATGGCATTCAATGTAGCCTATTGCAAAAAAGATAAAATAACGGTAATAAAAGGTTCCTTTTAAAATATTCAGTCAAGCTTTGTTTTTATGAGACTTCATTTTCTGTGGGCTCTCTCTATGACCTTGGGATAATGTATTGATGCTTTTTTCCGTTCTTTCCCCCTTTTCTTCCGTGCATTATATAGCTCTCCATTTCTTTGGTCTTATTGTTTATCCAAGCCCTGTTTCCTCAACAACAACAACAAAGCTTTATTGTACCCAGAGAAGTTTAAATAAATAAATTGCAAGGATTAATTAAATATAAATTTTACAATTAAAGGGCAGCAGCACCCTGAAATAACTAAAAAGTTAAAAATGTCCAGGGTGCTGGATTAAATAAAGTTAATTAAGTGTTTGCAGCGGAGGTACAATATGGAGAGTACATAACAACATATACACTAACTATCATACACACAAACATAAAATAAAAAAAATAATCTTGGAAAGTTAATCCCAACTACAGAGAATATGATCTCCATCGTTCATTGATGATGTGATTCTATTTCCTGAATGGAGTCAATCTGGTGGGCTTTGGTTTTGTGTCTTACCCCTGGTATGACTGGGACTATGGTCTTGGGGTTCTATACATTTCTATACATGTATCTATGCATTTTGTCCCAAACAAAACCCGTTAGCCTTGGATTGCGGTGTTAAGTCCCGCTTGTTACATTCGGCACCTTGCAGATAAAGACAGAAGTTATTAAACATCTGCGACCGGAATATGCCCAACATTTCGCTATCTTTATTTTTTTCACCCGAGAACCAAGCTACATAAAAGAATGAGATTAGAAAACGGTTTACGATTAAATACAGAAGTAAAGAACGGCTTGCCTTCACTTAAATTAGTAGTGTAATGAGCAAATTAGTAATAATAAACTTTACTTTCGTCCTTCTCCTTCGATGGTGTTGTTATTTCACCAAATCGCTGGACAACACTTTCTATGTCGTTAAATACAGAGAAAATAAAGAAATAAAATTGTCAAAATCTATGCTAATTATGATGAGGTTTCACACCACCGTCAAGCTTGTGATTTTCTTTGTTCAGACTTTATGAATAATTAATGCATTTGAGAAGCTTCTATCAAAGCTGATTACTTTATGGCGAAGTAACATCCCATTCAGAAACACTTGGTCGTAACATGTTATATTTTGCTTATCTCATTACCTACTTTAAATTCCGATCGCGAATCCACACTTTTAATCCCTCACAAATTGATCTCGTGAATCATTTTCTCTAATATTTGTTTTCTTGAGCAAACTATTAGTTTCATAGATTTTAGCTTCATATGTAACAAATGAGACTTTTCTGGTCGGTAATATAGAGATGCCTTAATTAAGCAGCCCTGAAGAGCAAACCAAACCAAACCAAACCAAACCAAAAGGTTTTGAACGCATTTTCTGAAAACGCTTAAACCTTTTACTTGTTAAGTAACCCGGCAAGTTTCATAGAAATATTTCAGTTTGAATTCATTTTCCCAGCATAATTTTCGTCTAAATGTACTACATAATTATAATAGAGTGGCACTGATAAACGTGTTTTAGTGCACCTGCACGTTGTTTCACCTATATATCGATTGCATGTACTTAAACAAAAGACGAAAATGTTGTAATTTCAATTGAAAGTCGCAAAAATTAATTCCCAGCAAGAAAAACTAGTCCCTCTTAATCACAAAAAATAGTTCCCGTGAAACACAAAAAAAGTGCATCCCTAAAATTAATTCCTCTATGAAACCAGGTAAACTTCAACGGTGCTGCAATTTATGTTGAAGTCGTGGAGGCGCGGTGGTTTAGTGGTTAGCACATCGCACTTCCAACCTGAAGGTTGGTGGTTAGAGCCTGGTCTCTGTCGTCGTGTTGTTTTAATTCCTTAGACAAGAAACTAAACTCCACGTTGTCTCTTTCCATCCAGGTGTACAAAGAGGGAGTAGTGATACTCTCAGTCGCTTCATGCTATTGAAACCGGATTAAGCTCCTGCAGCAGGGAGCACTATGCTCGTGAAGGCATAACCCACCTTTACCATAGTCAAGTACAATTTTATGTTTTAAATCGTTCACCTGTGTTCGCACAACATGGCTTCATAACTTTCGGAGGTTTATCCATTGGTCTCTTGCTCCCACACACAGTTCAAAATAGAATCCAATACATAATGGTAATAGGACTGAGTGGAGTCCAATTCGGTCTGTAATCATACGAGTGATTTGTTTAATCACGAGTATGATTACAGACAGAATTGGACTCCATTCAGTCCTGTTACCAATTAATCATAACTATAACAAAATTTGAGGATAAAACGTAAAATGGTTAATACACGTTTTGGTGATTAAAAACATAACAATTGAGTGTGTTTTTGACCGAGATGCACGCACGCAAAAAGGATAGCGTGCACAAATGACGCGTACTGCGCCAATAAGGAACAAACTGTGTCTTAACGAAGGTTTATTGAAGACCGAACGAGAGCCGCATAGAATTACAATGATAATCTACGGGCGCATGCGCGCGCTAGATACCGCTGAAAGTAACGCAATAACAACGTAGTGGCGTGATTGCCTCCTTCTTCTTTCCTTCCCTAACTAAGAAATTATAAAACATGAACAATAGGCTGAACTGATACGAGCACTAGACTAAAACCGCATAGGATAACAACGGCTAAAGGTTAATGAAAGAGCTAGAAAAAATATGAAACTGAATGCAACGGTGGGGTGTCTTCCCCCTTATGTTAAGGTGCGAGTGAGCTAATAAAATACGCAGTTCATGGTAAAGACCGTAGTTGCGGCGAGTGAGTACAGGGCAGAGTTATTAGTCAAAGTCCCAGTCCTTATTGTGCCAAAATGGGGCTCTACGCGAGCGGTCAGATTTCCTAGTGGGAATAACAGCAGCAGGCGTCGGTGGTGCGTCATCAGTAAAAGAGGGGTCCAGGGGAGCTTGTGGAGGACTCCGAGAAGGCATAATGACTTCTGGAATTGGAGGGTGTTCCTGGGCGGGTAGCTGAGAATGAGCTGGAGACACTGAGTGGTGTACAGGAACAGTATAGGTATCCACTGGCGGAGAGGCAAGCACTGTAGGGGGTCTTAGTGTAGGGACGACAGGAACAGGATCATCGTCAGAGTCAGAAGCAGTGGACTCGGTCTGGCCACGGATAGGTCCTTGTGGAGTCGGAGCTAGGACAGTTGGGGTGACAGGGTAGCAGTCACACATGGGAATGGTGTAGACCTTACTGCGGAACTGTGAACTAGTAAACTTGCGGAGCTGACAGGAAAGGTCTTTATCGATGCCGATCACAAGATACTTGTCGCGGGCTTTCAGCTTGTCTTTGTCACCTTTGATGAAAACAAGGTCACCAACAAGGACAGTGGGGATGGAGGCTTTGGTAAAGCCATGGGCCTTGGACTTAGCACTCGGCATGTGATTCTGCTGGCGGGACTGAGGATAATCTGGCGGTCGACAATTGGAAGCTGCGCACCAGTGAGCTGGTCACGTTGCGTCCACAACTCATGAGCTGAGAGGCCATCACGGCGGATGCGGGAGTTCATATTGGCCGTTGCTAAGGACAGCGAAGTTTGAGAGACGGGGCCTCCCTCAGGAGACAAGTTGAGGATCTCCAAGCCTAGCTCTTCGATTGCGCGCTCAGCCACAGGATTCTTGTTAGGGTTCTTGGGCCTACCAACCTCCAGGGTGATCCCATAAGAGAGGAGTACTCTGTCTTTGGCAATGGCGGAGAAGCCAGGGGCAGGATCAACGCGGACGATCACCCCTCCGTCGCGAAGGGAACGGAGCTGAGAGCAGAGCATGATGATGGCATTGCGGAGGTCTTCGAGTTTTTCACTCGCGATGAAGGAAGACACGGTGTACGAAGACACTGTTTCCCTTAGAACCATTATCAGTTGACGATGACGCTTAGCGACATCAGCTGCAAATGATACGCCAATGATAGGAGGAGCATCGGCAGTTGACTGCGGGTGCAGGTGTTTAGGGATAGTCCTCAGAGATTGACGGTGTGACAGCAGGAAGAGACAGACTCAATTGCTTTGTCAAGGTCCAGAGCAAAGAAGTACCTGCTAAAAAGGAGCTTGGTTTGGTACTTGGAAGGATGACTGAAACGGATGTGAAGGGCTGTCAAAAGTCCATCAAGAACAGTGCGAGGGACAACAATGCGATCGCGAGGGGGCTGGAAAGGCGGGTGGTCTTTGACAACGAGAAGACCATCAGTGGCGATGACGACGTCCTGAAGATAGCGTTTGACATCCATTATTTTGGTAGCCTTCTTAGAAGGTCGGGTACCTTGACTGAGATGTGAATGGGTTCGCCGGAGGTGAGGGCATTCCAGCTGGGTAGCTTGCCATGCGGCGCGGCTGGTGAAGGGCATTCGAACAGAACCCTCTAGGACTTCACTCACGGAGATGCTGCGCACAACAGAATCTTCCAACTCCGCAATAAAGCGACAAATCTGACAGCTGGAGTCCAAGCATTTTCTTGGGTGTCTGCTGGCGAAGTCTGAGGGGAGGTTTTCAACACCTGCAATGTGGCGCACATGGACAGAATAGCGGCTGACTGTAGACAGGAAGGTGGTAGCTCTGGAGCTGGCTGAGAACTCTCCTCTTCTAAGCTTCTCGTAGGCTTGGACACAAGGCCTACTGTCCGTGAGAACTTCGGTTGTATGGGATGACTGGATAATGTAAGGAGCGAAGTGCTTGATGGAGGAAGCTATGGCCAGAGCTTCGATCTCGCATGGTAGCCAGGTCACTTGATGTTTTCGCAGTTTAGCTCTGAAAAAAACAGCCAACAGCAGTTTACCGTTGCGGTGGGTGTAGAGTGTGGCTGCGATGCCTCTATTCTTCACAGAACCATCTGTCACGATCCACAAAGCGTCGCGGGGTTGGGGAATTGTGATGGTCTTGTGGTTTTCCAAGGCATGTTGGGCAGACTTGAAAGACAGGAGTAACTCATCAGACCACACTAGTTTTTCTCGAGTTTCCTTTCCAGCGGTGGCCTGATCCAAGGGGTCCAACAATTCAGCGAACCTAGGGAGTACTCGGCTGAGCACCTTGTATGCACCAACGAAAGATCGTAGGCCTTGAACAGTAGTAGGAGGGTCAACAGAGGATAATGCGGCTAACTTGTGGGGGCTAGCCTGTAGGGTGCCATCAGACCATACCCAACCCAACACGGTGGCCTTTCTGGGACAGATGAGTGTTTTGGGCGCGGAGAGGCGAAGATTGTTGCGTTGAAGCAAGGAAAGAACGCGCCGCCAATTGTGAAGGACATCTGTAGGATCGCTCCCACCAACGTACAGGTCATCAGCAATTTTGGCAACACAACCCTCTTGAATTAGGTCACCCAGAACTCGAGACATTAGCTCCTCGAGGCATGTTTCGGACCCAGGCATGCCCATAGCAGAGCGGGTATAAACACTGATGCCTTTAAAGGGTGTGGCTACCCCACAGTACTTCATGGAAGAGTGGGCCAGTGGAATTTGATAGAACGACTTTAACAAATCCGAGATAACTATATACTCCCACTTCCCAATTTCACGCAGTACACCATCGACGTTAGGCATTAGGGAAGGCTGGGGCTTGCTATACTGGGCAACTTCGCCGAAGGAAGTCACAAGTCTGCTACCCCCGTTGGGTTTCTTGACAAGGAAGGAGGTATTCAAGTACTCAACGTGTACGTTCACCTGTTCAGGTCTGGCAAACACACCAGCCACTTCGAGCTCGTCAAATTTGGCTTGCAATTCCTCAAGGGTGCTTCTGTTGTACTGTGGGAGTCTGCCTTTACGCTGAGGGGGGAGTGTGGGACCAATGTTGACAACAGCTTCAATGGTACCGCTGGCGCCGTTATATTTCGAGATAGAGGGGTTGAAAACATCATCAAACTCCAGATTCAGAGCTCTGAACTTGTCGCGAATGTCCTCGTCTAAGCAGCCATCGGGGTCAAGGATCACATTAGTGGAGAAAGGCTGGCAGCAGGTAGGGGCAGTAGTGGCTGTAGAGGTAGGGGCAGATGTGGCGTCTATGCTGTCAACAGGTATAACATGCCTTACATGACACAGCTGCTCGCCGGTCTTTAGGAGTATAGGAGAGTCAGTCGTATTGGTTATGCGTACAGCATGGTCCACAGAGAGGACTTGTTGAGGTGGGGGCCATGCTCCTTCTGCCTTGAGGGGGATGTTGGACGGACAGTCTAGTCGGGGTTCAAGGTCCCATAATGTATCTGGGTCAGAATCTCAAGGGGTGTCAAGCTGAACGTACTCTCCTGGCAGTATAACTGTGCGTTGCGGGTTGCGTAGGAGGAAGGACTGGGTGCGTCGCACAGCTGGTTGAGTTGTGTGTTTGGAAGCAGTACCATAGTGGATCACGTCAGACCCGCCGATCACAATTTGACGCCTGGCAGGACGGATGCCGATGTCGTTTCGGGCCAGGAAGGGGTTTCCCGCTAAAATGTCAACATCGAGTTGGCGAACAACTAGGGCGTCTAGTTCAAATGCTCGCTGTCCACGAGTGAGAGTGCAATGCACTTCACCCACCACATCCATAGGGGTAATTCCATCAGCTTGGCGGGCTATCTGAGAAGCTGGGGTAACAGGTAGGCCATACAACTTAGCGGCCGAGGCACGAACCATGTTAGACGTGGCGCCAGTATCAAGGGTGAGCTGCACAGGGTGCTCGTGGTAAAAGGTGTTGAGTACAGGTGATTGAATAATGCTGACACGGAGTGCAATAGGTGCATCACTGTGCTCAGGCGGGAGGACATGATCGCAACACTTATCATAAGGGCCACAGTCGCCGGTCGCAAATTCATCAGGATCGTCGTTTATGAAACGTGAGCGAGCCCATGGTCTCCTGTCACGATCAGGCAGGTAACGGCACTCCATTAGATCATGGGTGTTGTGAGGGCGTCCAGCGGTTTTGCAGAGAATACAAGATACAAATAGACGGCGGCGTGGTTGGCCCTGTCCGCCATTAGAGGTGCGTCTGGGGTTGACATTGCTAATACGCATGGCTTTGGTGTCCTCTATGGAGCGTAGTTCGTCAAGGAGGGAACTAAGGGCTTGTGAGATCTCTGGCTTGAGTGAGGCAAAGGTCTTGTTACGCAACTCAGAACCATACTTCTGTTTTACTAGTAATGGAAGGCAAGGGTGGATCAGCTGCAGCCACAGAACTACTATAGTGTTCTCAAGCGATGGGGAAAGATCTTCATCTGCGGTTACCTGCTCACCATGGTGGGTTAAGCCACCATTAACTGCAAGGAGGTTGTCTTCGAAGAAGGCCATGAGGCGTGGAATAAATCCTCTGGTCGCTCAGCAGTTTGAAAGTTGATGCTTGCAAGGTCGAGGAAATGGGCTCCGGAGGACTGGAACCCAAAATGCTGGCGAATTTTCTGCCAAATGTCCTTCAGGGAGGTAGAGTGCTTTACTATGGAGTTCCTGGAGATCACGGGGCAAAAATTGGCAATCTGCCCGAGCAGAAGATCCAGGTGGGCATTTTTCTGAGCGGCAGTAAGTCGTTGTTCCTCAGGTACAGACGTGCCATCATTCGTAAGGCCTCTTCGAGGGTTGGCGGCGGTTTGTTTTTGCCATGTGGCTTCTAAAAATGGGACAAAGTTCTTGTCCAAGGATAAGATGTAGACTAAGTTTTGTCTCCAACTTTCGTACGAGGTGATGGTCTCGTTTTTCGTAAGCTGCCACTGTTTAGGTGCCCTGGGAGCGGCGGCCATGTTGGTTTTTCTACACGAGCGGTTACGGCGAATTCACGTTGATTTGTTGATCTTCGCACTTCGTGAAAATAAGGGTCACAGGTTCCAGACGACCACACTTGTGTTAGGGTCCACCGTACGTGGGTAAAAGCCGCTGCCACCACGCCAATAAGGAACAAACTGTGTCTTAACGAAGGTTTATTGAAGACCGAACGAGAGCCGCATAGAATTACAATGATAATCTACGGGCGCATGCGCGCGCTAGATACCGCTGAAAGTAACGCAATAACAACGTAGTGGCGCTGTCCAATTGCATCGTCCAATTACAAGCATGACGCGTAAACTGTCATATTAATGCTCTAATCGGGCCTGCTGATAACCAATCAGATGCGAGAATTTTGTTATAGGTTTGTTTAATCTTGCACAGACAAATTGAAAGTGCTAACAAAAAACATGTACCTGATTAAGTAGCCCATTGGGTTTCATTTAAAGGGCGAATCACACCTAAATGTCATTTTTCCCTACTTGAGATTGGTTTTATAGAATTATCTCGTCAAGGTTTCAAGCAATTGAAAAACGCCAGCATAGGTTTGTAGATGAATGTTATGTAATGTTTTATGTCTTTTTTGGTGATTTTTAGGAGTGCATGAGAGGAGAGGAAAGAGGGGGGTAAAGGATATTTGTGAAATTTAATGAGGTTATAGAATTAAAATATGAAGTCAATTTTATTCCTTATCAAGTTACGATGGCCTAAGAACAAGAGTTTATACAATACCAATTATTATAGACACGAAAACAGTCTGCCACCAACCTGGGATGCTCTTGCATGAGCATCAACTTTTTGTTTTTTCTTTCTCTTTAACTCCTTAAAAACTCTTACATCAATGGAAAAGTAAGGTGCATGATAAAAAAACACCAGGAAGGTAAACAGGCAAAGTCGCACAGGTGGCCCACACGACCGGTTTCTCTAGCATGAAGCAATTAGGAGTATTGCTACTCCCTCTTAGATGGGATGCTAGTCCATCACAGGGTGACCTGGTTTATATACTATGAAGTGAAGTATAGCTATAGATGGGTGCTAGACCATCACAGGTGATGGATACTATAAAAGTGACTAGGAGTATTGCTACTACCTCTTGGATGGGGTGCTAGACCATCACAGGGTGACCTGGTTTATATACTATAAAGTGACTAGGAGTATTGCTACTCCCTCTTGGATGGGGTGCTTGTCCATCACAGGGTGACCTGGTTTATATACTATAAAGTGACTAGGAGTATTGCTACTCCCTCTTGGATGGGATGCTAGTCCATCACAGGGTGACCTGGTTTATATACTATGAAGTGACTAGGAGTATTGCTACTCCCTCTTGGATGGGGTGCTAGTCCATCACAGGGTGACCTGGTTTATATACTATGAAGTGACTAGGAGTATTGCTACTCTTTCTTGAATGGGATGCCATTGAATGGGATGCCATTGAATGGGATTGCCATTGAGTGGGATGGGATGTCCGCAGATCTTCACTCTTCTGGTAAAAATAGCTTCTACTCTAATCTTATAAGGATATCCGAATTCTATAATTTGCCTGATTTTGACCCTATTTTCTTAACTGAAACTAAAATCGAACATTATGTAAACTTAATGCAACAAAAATATATCCTATATTGGCGACATATCATTCAACACTCTAAGAAACTCGAATTTTATAATATCTTTAAGAACGAATATACGCCTTCTCATTACTTAGACCTTACAAGGAAATCAAATGACAGAAAACAATTAGTAAAATTTCGTATAAGTAATCATAAATTAATGATTGAAATTGGTAGATATGAAAAAATCACGAGAGATGATAGATTGTGCCCTACTTGTGGATCTAATGAAATTGAAGATGAAATTCATTTCCTTTTCCACTGTCCTAAATACTCAATTATTAGGGACGGATTTTACAGGAAAATAGGGTATCACCTACCAAATATAAAACAGTTATCTCCTTCAGAAGTTACCAATGAATTAATGAACTCTCGTAATTATTTTGTAAATATTCATTTGGTGAAATTCATTATTTCATGCTTAGATCTCCGCAATAATCAAATTATCAAATCAGACTGATTGTACTTTCCCTTTCTTTATTATATTATTGTAATTTCATTTTGTTATGTTGTAAAGCTTTGCAATACTGTAAGAATTTATAGTCATGCAAATAAAGCTACTTGTTGTTGTTGTTGATGCTAGTCCATTGCAAGGCTACCCCCAGCATTATGTCGCCGACCTGGTACCCATTTATATACCTGGACGGAGAGAGAAAAAGAGGATCAAAGTTTTTTGTCTAAGAAAACAGCCCGACAGCCGAGACGAGGCCACGAACCGCTGAACTTTAGGTTGAAAGTGCAACGTGCTAACCGCGACTACTTCACCACGCCCAGCTCCAGCGAGTTATCTGGAGATTACATAAAATGACTGACAATATTTGTTGGTTTCACACTGCAAGCTAAGTGTATCTCAAGCAGAAAATTGGGGTTCACACCTGATGAAAAATTGTATTACTTGACACATAACATATCAATCATTATCAATTGTTTGCGCCGCCACACACGTCTTTCGGTTAGCTTCTGAGGTTTTCCCGTTGGTCAAGTGCGTTCTCAAGTGTGGTATGGCAGTCCGTATTCGGCGGCGTACTTCGGCTCCTTTGAAATAGACACGCGTTTCCATGATCACAAAGTGGGGTTTATTTATTTTACCAGCTCGCATTCAAAGTAGTTTTGCAGTGCACTTAGGATGTACCTAATTTACACGTCCAAGTATGAAACCACTTATTGTTAACTCTGAAGGGAACACTAGAACGATTTCGTATAACCCATGTTTTAGATGCTAATTAGATTTTTATATGCTAATGAGCCAAGCTGACAGAAAAATTCGAGGTGCGATAGATTCACACATTTTTCAAACCCCCAAAATAAAGAAAACAAGATTTTCTTCGGAAGCCAAAAAAGGCTAAAACTTAGAGTAAATGTTTTTCGAACAAGGGAAAATTATTTTGTTTCAAGTTGTTGCAACTGCACGCCTGATTTATTCGAGTACTGAGAGGGAAACAATGTCCTCGATTGGCAAAATATATTCTTTAGGCAAAGTTTTTAGCTAGTAAAATTTTGTCAGTTGAACCCAAGTCTCCAAAATATTCTGAAAATCAAATATCAGACATCATATCATGAATACTTTTTAATGAACTGAATTTTGGATCTAAATTTGTACAACTTTTCCAGGGACTTTTCACGCTTGATTGACATGTCTTTACAATTCACGCGCAAGTCATTTTAAAATATATGAAGCATATATTGCAAAGCCGCCTGGTTGAATGTTTGTTTTTCTTCCGGAAAATGGAAGGTTTTTACGAGCTAGGCTAATATATGATGTGCGATACAGCACCCGAAAACAAAACTCTAAATCCCCTCCCCTTCAAAAACAAAACTCTAAATCCCCTTCAACATGTCGTTTAGTAAAATTGCTACTTTTGGCTTTGCTTCAGATAATTGTTTACATTCGCCATAATTACGTTAACGCTGTCCATAGTTTTCGTGGCCTCACACATTTTTTGTGTGCTTCTTGTGCCTCCTCTGCGACGGACTTTCCTTTTTACTTTCCCGCCATATCCTCATCTTCGTCACTGCTTGAGTCGTAAGCAAATTCATCGTGAAGCTTTCTCTTCACTGCGTCTCGTTTCCTGTTCTCCGGCGTTTGTTTCTTTGCATATCGCATTTGATTTGCTATAAACAGTGGAGGATCAGCCGCTTGACTTGTCGATGCTATCGGGGGAGGGGGGGGGGGGGGGCGTGGATGGTTGCTGCAAAGCTTCCTTCACAATTCTGCTCATTCTTGTTTGAAGCCTTTCATAGGATTGATCAAGATAGAGATTTGTTGCATGCGGAGGCAGGTCAGCATCTACAACGCGCGCCCTCGCAAACTTCACAACTTCTGCCCAATTTTTTCCATGACATCTATTGTAGCAGTCTTGAAGGAATTTCCTCTCCTTCTCTGCGATTGATACTCGTAGTCGCTTTGTGTCTGAAGAATTGAAAGGAGAAAAAAAATTGAAAACACGAGTTAGCTAGAAAATATAAACTGGGCTCGCGTACTTGCTAAAATGTATTCATGAATTTTTTAGTGCCTTGTCTTCAAACTGAGTATACTAAAGCAGAAATTGCACCAAATGATTATTCTTTTACCTTTTCGTTCGTCCAGTCTTGTATTACTCTCCATCTCGCTGTTAAATGGACGTAAAAGTTCTGGAAAGACAGTAATTCATATAGAGAGCTACTAGAATGGTGCAATTGGTTGACTTAATTATTTTTTTTTGTTGGCGGAGACAGCTAGGCACGTGGCAATTCGCGGCAATGTATTGTTCTGGTTAAGTCAAAACGCGCGCTTTGTTTGCCGTGACAGCCAGCCACAGCAGCAGCATGGATGCACAAGATATTCAAAATGTGTTCTTAGCTATTCTTTCTTATTTGCTTCTTTTGACATCGTTACAGTTGCCTCGTGTTGAAAATCGCCTGCCGTTTCCGCGACGTCTTCTGCCAAATTTTAATGGATTTCCGTATAACGGCCGTGACGTATTTACTATGATATCAGGACAAGCTTGGTTATTTCGGAGAAACTCCGGAGAAACTCCAGGCTCCTTCATGAGGATAGCAAATGATTAAATGCCAACTCTTTTCCGCTTAACTGCCGATGGAGCGGCTCGAGTGCGGCAGCGCCGCCAGAAGATTAGTCTTATAAATCAAGTTTTACTGGTACTCATTTGGCTGCGCAAGTATCCACATGTCGACTCTCTTGCGCTACTGTTCGACATCGACCCTGCATCAGTTGTGTGCACGGTGTACAGGATAGTGCCTGTATTTTGGCGATATTTCCAAAACCAAGTGGTATGGCCAAACTTGGCCGAATGGAACAATCTTATGGGGACATGGCATGAGTTTCCGAACGCTGTTGGGTCGATAGATGTGACTCCCCACGAGATATATCGCCCTCTTACAGAACCTCAACGGCTTTTCTACAGTGGACATAGGCACTATCATCTCATGAACACGCTGTTGATCGTCGATGCAGAAGGGCATATAAGATTTCTAAAGCAGGATTTATTGGAAGCACGCACGACGCGTTGTCGTTTAGGTTAATGGAGCCTGTAGGACCCGGGCGCAATCTTGATTTGCCGCCCAATACACGATTGCTGGCGGACAGGGCCTACCCAGACGGGGCACCGATTTTAACAGCCGTTAGAGCTGGGCAGATGCATTTACTCAATCCCAGAGAGAGACGAAGAGCGCGCAGATTCAACCGAGCATTGGCACGAAGACGCATTCAAGTTAAACACATCTTTAAAGAAGTAAAAACATACAAAGCAGTGGGTCAAATTTGGCGCCATCCACGATGGCTAATGCCTGTGTGCGTCGAACTGGCAACCTTCCTAGCTGAGAGGAGAATTCGCTTTTTCCGGGCTTTTTAATCGTCTTATGCCTTGCAAATACACTGCGCCAAAAAGATGAAAGTGAGAAATTGGTTTTGTTTTCTTGGACACCCACATAGATCTGGTTTGTTGGCGTCAGCTATCGGCCTTTCACGGCGTTACGAATACTTCATATCATATCGATATTTACGCCCGTTTGAAGTCTTCATAAAGTCCGGTGGCAAAAGTAATGATAAATGTTATTTTTTTCTTTTCACTTCAAAACAAAATAAAAATCATAACACTTTTTCCCGATTTGAAAAATCAAAGCGTCAAAAATAAAGTTGCGAATGCATTGTAGCGTAAATCACTTGAGCGTGAAACTTTTAAGTTTAAAAACAATGAAAAGTTGAAAATAAATTTAGACTTGAATGTTCGCCGTTTATTTAGTAATCCTTTTGCAACCTATGTTATTGGCCCTTTCATGTGTTTTTAAAAAGCGTGAACCTAACCTACTGCTTCATTCTGCTTATCTCATATGGCCAGACTCATTAGCATATAAAAGTCTCATTAGCATTTAAAACATGGGTTATACGAAATCGTTCTACTGAAGGGAAAAAGGCACATTATATCACAAATGAAGAGAGATTGTTTGAAGGACTTTAAAAGCAATGCCTTTCATTTTATTAATTGTTGACTTAAATTTGTATCTTTATTTATTTAAGTTTTGGTGCAAAGGGGTTTTGGTTGTTTAGGCCAGGTTACATGGCTCTGGACATTTTCGCTACATGCTATTAGCTGCGAAGCCACAATAATAAATTTTAAAGCCTGAAAAATAGGGTTCTGAACAAACATCAGCCAGGGCTTCTCTATAAAGGTAACACCTATGAGTACATTTGCTTTTTCCCGTCGCACGACAAGATGGCTTGCACGCAAATAATAATGCAATTACGCGTTTCCCTCCGGTGTTAGTATTTTACCACTTACGTCCGGATGTTTTTTCTTTTTTCAATTAAAAATGATGTCATGAAAGCAAAAAGTTGCCCAGAAACGATGTATGAGATCTAGAAGCGAGTTAAAATTTATATGACAAAACAAAAGCTGGAAATTACATCCCCTTGAAAGTTTTATTGTGACCTTTAGCATTGCTATTAACCTTCTACTTCCTATAACAGGGTCAAAGTAAAAAAAAAAATAAAAATAAACAATTTATATTTATTTCCCTCTTGCGGAAGGGTTTTACTAAGAGCACTGGTCTTCACGGTCGATGAAACCAAGTATTTTAAAGATGATAGCTAAATATTCAAAATCATCAATACATCCTTGATGGTTAACCCCATCATTTGTCAATTGACTGTTCACATTTTCTTAACTATGACGCTCGACGTCTTGCACAGATCCAAAATACCAACAGTAATGTAAAAAAGATCGAACATAAACAAGATTAAACCGACTACACCGACGTCTAACATAACCGGCGAATACAACCGTCTCCTCGGCATCGCTACCAGCCACTACGATGATTCGTACAAGAGAGCGAACTTCCATCCTAGCGGTTGATGGCGATGATTAACGACTAGTAAAACAATATTAAGTTCACTGGCGCAAGAAATCCTGTCCCCGCTAATTGCCATGAACTTGCTTCGGTGAAAATTGCACAATGTTTTCGAGCTATATGTTTGTATTTACGCACAAGGATTGTCGTTACTATTACTATTACTAATACTAAGATAACCTTATAAGAATCCTAATGGTTTTAGAGTTCTCTTTCTGGTAGTATCAATGGATTGCCCAATATCTAAACCTAGTGTCGTTTAACTAGATTAAGAGGTCTTTAAACTTCATAGATATTATAGCTAAACGTTGTTCGTGGCGGCCCTTTGAAAATATGCTCTTTCTTCGTATTGTTGAAAAGCGTTTTTTCTGAAGACCACTTCTTTTAAAAAGCGACGGAAGTCCCTCTTGGCCAATGTGCATAGGAGTGGATTTAACAGCGGTGGTATGAATGCAAGGACAAGAAGTAAACGCTCCACCCAAAGTGACCTGAGAGATAAGTCTGGGGATTCCTTGTGATCACCTAACATGGCCAAGAAAAATGGCAACCAACAGCCTGCGAAGATCACTACCATGATCAATAAAACACTGCGACCTCGCCATTCCTGAAGAACGGATCGTTGTCGCTGCTGCAGAGAGCTGGTGAGTTCGCGATTGGTTTTAATACTCTTAAATGAAATGTAAAAAATGTGTCCATAAATGCAGCACATCATCAACAAAGGTACCGCGAAAAACAGCACGATGCAGGCTTTTGTGTACTTTACATCGAAAGCTTCCGTTTTCTCATAATCTTTCAAGGCGGTCTCGTCAGTACTGTACCAGGACATCTGAATAAGAGAAGCTGCACACGAAAACAGCCACACAAATAAAGTGGCACCGATCGCTCGCCATTTTGTAACAATGGAATCATGCTGCAAAGAATGTACTATGGCAATATAGCGATCACAAGCAATGAGAATAACATGGCAAACGGACGAAATGGCAGTGATCCTTATGAAAATCGCCGAAGAAACACACACTTTTAGATTATCCTCAATCGTCTGGCAAAGGAAAAATAGAGGAATTCCCACCAATCCTGAAATGAGATCCGAAACTGCCAACGACGCCAGGAACATATTTGTGAGCGATCGAAGGGTTTTCTTTCTGTAGATTAAGTAGATGACCACACCATTTACGGCAATGATCAGTAGGCATATGAAGGCTAAAACTACAATCACTGATGAAGAGAGAACATCTGGACCATATTCTTGGTGTTCTGTTCCATTGCTTGACGAATTGGTGTTGCAAGTGGTATTACACGCAGTGAGCGATGCATTCGACGAATAAGGCATGTTATTGTGAAAATGTGCTGGGAAGATTCGCTGCCTTTTCTGCTTGTAACACGAGGTGCTATTTCACCTGTTAAAAAGTGAAATTGGAAATAAATTGCTTATCTGATAGAAAACAAGTGAAACGATCGTAAGCCCTCACTTCTTTCTAAAGATTTAGTTTTGAGATTTTGGACAACCGAACTTAAATAGACAAACCCAAATTCTGAATATATTAGCATGACGAGAAAAACAGATTCCTCGTATGACGTACATACATTTGTACTAATAAAAATGACGTACAAACCGCATCATTATTAAAAAGGTAAAGATGTTCTTTAATAAGTGTTGTTTTTAAAGACAAGCACATGACAGCATTTGCATTAAAAACTAGCAAAGGCAAACATAATAACAAAAGGAAATGTGGAATAAATTACGTATTTTTATCTAAAAAATAACCCATGCTCAGCAAATGTATCTATGTATATCATATTTTGCCGATCGTCTTCAGATAAACGCTTGTAGCTGTGAACTTAAAATTGGTGTATCGAAGTGTGACACTTAAAAAAAAACGCACAGCTCTTGCAACTTAGCACGTATGACACTAAATAATTGGCTGGAAGTTATTGTTTTAAAAGGTCATATCGACTATGAAATGTTAAGGAATCGCGCGGGGTTTTTTATCTCATTGTTTCTCGTATTTTTATTATGAAAGTCAAGGCCGTTTTTGCACTATCACTTCACTTATGCAAGTGTTGTTTTACCTTGAGGCTTTACTAACACTGATTAGCAATAATAAATGAATATATTTTGAAAGTCGAGCGTCAAGTTATCCGTAAGAGCTTATCTTGGTTAAAAAAAAGTTTTTTTTCTTTTTTAATTTCCCGCTGGGAGATCAGTTGTCTTAGTGGAAGTTTGCGTTTCACAAAATTGAAATGCGGAGGTCAGATTTCTTTTTCAATATTGTTTCAATTTGTCAAAGCGAATTATTCAATGTGCTATGGTTTTCATGTTGGAGACGGTGTTAAATTAAACACCGCATTATCTGCGAATAACTCACTGACTTCCCTCTAAAACACTGATTTCGAAAGATTGCCTTTTTGATAAATTATTTAAGGTAGAAAATAGTATTGACCAAAATCACTTACTAATCCTTTCTAGAATCAAACAACAAAAATGACATATGTCATGTATTCAGCAGTACTCCCCTGTGGTTCTCTCTATTTTGCTGTACAAGGTGTTTTTTTTACTTTTGAGTCTGTGGATAAAATATACTAATTGTAACCACTCAAACTTAGGCTATTGATTAGTACTTTCCTGTGGTTCTGTTAAATTTTTCTGTACAAGTTGTTTTAAATTTTGTGCCTGTGCGGATATAAACTATATTACGTCAGTGTAACCACTCAAATGCTGTCAAAGGCTGTTGAGCAGTAATCTCCTGTGGTGCTGTTTATTCTGCTGTACAAGGTGTTTTTAACTTTTGAGCCTGTGGACCAAATATGCTACCATGCAACCACTGAAATGAAGGGTATTGAGCAGCAGTACTTTCCTGTGGTGCTGTTTATTACGCTGCATGCACAATGTGGTTTTAAATTATATTTTGAGTCATGATCTGTGGATGAAATCCTAAAGTGCGAGCTTTAAGTGCGATTACTTTCATGTGGTACTCTTTACCTTGCTATAAAGTTAGTTTAAACTTTTATCTGAGAAGAAAATTGAAATCGTTAAGTGTGAACAATGCATTCAAGTGAGAGTTGAATGATTAGTAATTCGCTGTGGTGCTGCCACTGTGCCACAATATTTACCAAGCTTGCACATAGTTAATAAGACACAATAGTTATGAACTCTGCAAGTTTCCTTGTTCGATTCTTTCATTAACGTTTTTCGGTCTTGCCCGTACACAAGGTACAAAAATAGATCTGGAACTTTGTTCGCAGTGATTGAAAAACAAAATATGTGCATGCACGGTCGTCGAACTTTCAACATAATTTATAGTTGCTTTGTAATCGACCATTGCAGATTGCAAAGTTTCATAACTAGTCTCTCGACTAACTGTGGCTTTCATTTCGTGAGTTACTTAACAAACATTGCATGTGTATATGAAGCAGGCGTGCCTTACTATTTTAAAATATAAGTCAAGATGATATTTCTATGAAGTAAATGCTATAGTATCCTTTAAAAATTGGTTCTTACCTGTCTGGTCCTGTCTGCTTTGATGATAACATATTGATTTTCTATAAAAGCCGGCGACACACTAGGCGATTTTATACGGTCGCTGCGGCGGTAGGCGAATATCGCCAGGTGTCCCCTTTTACGTGCTGCGTCAATTTTCGCCAGCCAGCAATCGAAATCGCGGCTATATTTGACATGCTAAATAGCGGCGAAATTCTCTTGCGATTTTTGCTGGCCATCAATTTTGATGCTACAAAAGCGTATAAAAACGTCTGTGTGTCGCTGGCTTTAGGAGAAATTGGAAGTCACTCTTAAGCCAGAGGACTGACAAACAGAGAAAGTGTCTCACTGAGAGCAAAAAAAAACAATATGTTTATACCAAATATATCCCAATTTATCACAGTGAATGTTGGATTCCCAAGAAGGATATAAAACTAATTGTTCTCTTACGAGTAAAATGGATTTCTTATCGTCATTTTGAGACTATCAGCAAATTTGGCGCGAAAAAATTTGTTCCTCTGAGCTAACAGAAAACTATAGAATTAAAGCAAGGAGAATTTATTGAAATAAATTTGCATTTTCCCGGCTTCGTCCTCAAATGTGACTTCTGTATATATACAAATAGTCATCAAGCCCAACTCATTTAGATTCCTCCAGTTTTACTTTTATACATAATATCATTATTGGCATTTCTTTCTCGTGAATTTTCATGTAAGTCTTGGGGGTAAAAGCGAAGGAGTTTAAACCTGATAAGTTTGTTGATAATAGATAGGTTTTAGATGTGATTACGTTTAACTTAACCCAATTTTTAGAAAGAGACAGTTTTGCTTCCTAACTCGCTACTCGACATATTCTATAATATTTGCATATATAATCAAATATAATAAAAATATTTCTGTCGAACGTTAAGTTTAACAGATAGATATCTTACTTGATAGGAACACACTACCAGGGTTCATTTCTAACGTCAAACACTTGTTTAGTTTATGTTCCTTTCCATGCATAACTGAGAACTAAACACCTTCAATTTCTTAAAAGAAAAGCAATTAAGCGTTTAGCTCTCCGTGTTTCATCGATGAACCTATTTAAGAGGACAGTATATGAAACAATATGAGACATATCCCCCCCCCCCCCCCCCCCCCCCCCCCCCCCCCCCCCCCCCCCCCCCGCTCCCACCCCCACCAAGGACTGACCCTGTCCCGCCGAGAAAACAAAATTAACAGGTGTCAGATTGTTTCTGGAGTGTCAAAATGTTTTTGGAGTACAGGATTATTCGTACCGTACGGCGCGTTTTACGGTTATTATCCGTACTTTAGGCGTCAAAGCAGTATATTAACTGTAAAATGCTGTTTTTCAAGTATTTTAATTTTTAAAGACGCCACTAACGATTATTATGAGTGTAAGATACGCATAATAACCTATGAAAGTACGCATAATTACGGTATGTGGCGCGCTTTCAGGGTATTACTCGTATATGACCCCGAATTCGGCCGCCATTACGGGAAAAATTGTTTAGGGATGAAATTAAGAAACGGATGAGGATTTCTTTAAAAATAGTATTTATGTGAAGTATATTCATCTTAACCTTTCCGTTGAGCAAGTTAACGACTGAAAATTTATTTTAAACAACTAGCATTTTGAAAAAGTTCAACGGGGTCGCAGCGATCGATGCGAAGCATCGCAGAGCAATCGAGTGGGATCGAATGTCGACGAAGGAACTGTTGTCGTTGTTTAAATTTAAGTTGCACTATTAAAACTAATGTCCGCTTCCAATGATAAAATAAAACAAGTACCCGTATGTTTGCTGATTTAATTGCCGACAAAATTAAGGAAGATCAACTTTACATAACGAAATACAACTCCACGGCTATGACCAAATTCAGTTCCACGATTTACAGGCAAAGGATTCTACTGAAAGTGGCCGGGCGAATAAAACTCCAAGATTCGCGGTTCGTATTTCACCATGGAAAAAGGGAGATGTGTGCCGTCTCAGAAAGACCGGTTTTTTTTTACTTTTGAGAGGTTTTACCTTTTAATTCTTAAAAAAAATTTTGTTGAATTTAAGAGTTAACGGGCTTTACCTTGATATACTTTAACACAAAAGAATTCGTAAGAAAACCACCTCGCAATCAGTGATGGATGATGTATTAGTTGATTCATTTTACACCTAGGGTGTACTAATTGAAAATAGAAATGGTTTTCATTTGAAAATTAATGTTTATTTAAAAGTAATAGCAGACAAAAACAAACAAAAAGTTGGTAAAACTGCCAGTCAACATAGAGACGACTTAAATATGAAAATTTAAGGCACAAAGCAATTTGTCAACCGGTGGTACAGTGGTAGTGCGCTCTGCAACAGGACCGGCACTTGATAGAGATCGCGAGTTCGAATCCAGGTGACGCAATTTTTAGTTTTTCTTTTTCTTTGTTTTCTCTTTCTTTTGTTCATTTTTTTTTTCGAACCGCTTGTGGCTAAAAGTCGTGTAAGGCTAATTTTACAAGCCAATTTCTTCTTCAGTTTCATTTTTATTCAGTCTTAAAACACAGTTGATGAGTTGCGGCGAGGCAAGATATCACAGTAAAGTGTTTTATTCATTCGACCGAAATGCAGCCAAGTTTTTATAAACAGTTTGGAGAAAAAGTTATTGTTAGGTTAATCAAGGAAAGAAACTATTTTAATGAAAAATGCATGTAGTTCTAAAGTTCTAAGTTTCGTGACAATGGTTCGCCGAACAAATCAGTCATTCATTATTTCAAAGTGACCATGTCACCATATTTGTATTACAGAAGATGAATCCGGAAATTACCTTGTCGCCTGTACAAACTTACACCGCTCTTCCATACTTTTTTATTTCCATTATAATATTGCTTGAAATTAAAATCGTACACTGCTAACTTCATAACTTGTATGACTTTTCAAATATATTGATGAAAAAAGGCAATATTAAGTTAATCAGAAGAACAAACTATCATTTCATAAATGATAAATACAGGGCTACGTTTCATGACCATGATTCGCGGAACGAATCAGTGATTCATACATTGAAAAGCTTTCATTTAAGTAACCTGTCTCCATATCTTACCTCAATCTGGAAATTGCACTTTTCTACATGTACACTTGTCTAAACTTTTCTATTTCCAATATCGTAATATCGCTTGAAAATACAATCGTACACTGCTAAAAAAGCAGATGAAGGTATTTCAAGGAAGATCTTCGAGGGAACATGATGTTTTCAGCTGCTGTCCAATATAATGTAGTCATAGCATGCATTGATAACATCGCTAAAACTGCTCAACTCGTTGCAAATATTCCGTCAACCACGATTTTCAAACATCTAATCAAGGGCGCCTAACGAGGAATGTTTAGGAAAACGCTTGGAATGGTGTTCTACTGTTTTACCAGATTATTTTACTGCCTTAAACGAATATATTTGAAAGCTAACACAGTTTGAGCTTTTCGGCTCTTTCGGTAAAGTGATCTTATCTCGTGAATTTGCTAGCTGCTTTATCGGCTTTCCTAGCCAACCTTTCTTCCGAAAACAAAAAGCGTTAAAATTTGTCGATGTTAAGAAAGTTTGAGGCGACAATTTACTTAAGAAAACTTTAGTTTTTAATCTAGTAATTTATTACGTGGAATTTTTAAGCTGACATACTGCCGATCTAATTTTTTAAAATGAAAATAGCCGAATATTAAATACATGCTGTATATCCCGTGTATCTGGCATAAAGCCGCTCAATTCGTTGCAAATATTCCGAATACGTGACTTTCAAAAATGTTTGAAATGTAAATAGCAATTAAAATAATAAAACCGTTTTGTGCATCTCATGTATCTGGCATGTTATCCAAACAATCGAACTGAGAACGATCTCAATTTAGCCCCAGGCATAAAACATACTGAATGTGAACTCTATGGTCCATTATTATATATATTATGGAGAAAATTCGAGAAGACGACTTCTTTAAGTTCAAAAGCCTTCGCCTTTTAAAACACGGAAACCACGGAAATAAAATCCACTTAGGAAATTTGTAATTTGTTTGTTCACCTCAGGAAAACGTTTTATATCCTGTATTTGTCTTTGTTATCTTTGTACCGGCAGTAATCTGCCGGATAAGATCTGCGTTTGAAGAATATATTTGAATTTCTAAATTTTTGTTTTTTGCCAATAGTTTTTTCTATTGCTGAGGATTTGAGACTAAAAAATTCATATGAATGAGTGAATTTGATGAGTGACTACAATAAAACAATGAACACTGTTGCATGAAACTTAAAACTGTTAGTGCTTTTAGGGTAAAACGACAGACGTTTTTCATGCCAGGTTGCATTGTTAAAGTGATTGTAATTTATGTAATATATCAAACACGAGGAAGAGTGTTTCATCAGGATATCCAAACACCGAGAAGTGGATCGAAAAACGAGGCGCAACCGAGTTTATTTTAACCCACTTCGAGGTTTTTGAAAACCTTATGAAACACTCTTTCGAATTTTTAATATAGCTTCTCAAACTGAGCATTAAATGCAGAGAAAACAAGGGAATAAAATCGCCAAAATCTATGCAAATTACGACCGGGTATTTAAACCTCCTTCACGGTAATGATTTCCTTTTTCTGTTCTCGTCGTGAATTATTTATGAGTTTTAGAGGTAAATTTGATGTCCATCCTTAAACATTTCCATTCCATCAGCCAGCCTTTGTGCGGTTACTTGGATTTTGTGAAAAAGTCAACCGTGAAAAAACGTCAACCATAATTGCAAGTTTGGAGCAACCAAAACTAACACTACATTGTAAATATGCAAGAACTATCATCAGATATACTTAACAAAAGCGTTGGTCGGAACAATGGATCATGTAATGAAACTCACCTTAAAGTGCGATTTCTTACCTTACCATTGATTGTACTGTTCGCCTTCATCTGCCTTTTGATCACTGCAGTGAATGCCCTCGTGATCTACTTGATCTACAAAAAGAAAACACTGAGAACTCTCACCAACATGTTTCTTACGTCGTTGGCATTCTCGGATCTAATTTCAGGTCTAGTGGGAATTCCTCTTTTTTTAATCTGCTCGTTGGGAAATGTTTTTTATCACTGCGTGTCTTCGGCGATGTTTATTCGCTTCACCGCCATTTCTTCAGTTTGTCATGTTCTCCTTATCGCTTCTGATCGTTACATTGACATAGTTCATCCCTTGCGGTACCTCTCTCTTATCACAAAATGTCGAGCGATCGCTGCCACTTTCGTTGTGTGGCTGGTTTCATTTGTTGCGTCTATTATTCAGTTGTCTTGGTACGGCCTTGATGAAACCCTCCTGAGAGAATATCACGATAGAACCGAAGACATCGATTTAAAGTACAGCAAAGCCTGCATTGTTCTGTTCTTTGCGGTTCCTCTACTTCTGATGTTTATATTTATGGACGCATATTTTACATTTCATTCAAACACAGCAAAAGCGATCGTCAACTGTGCAATGCCCTGCAGCAACAAACTCATGTTGTGCGTCATCATGCATGGAGAGGAAACAGTGTTTTGTTGATCATGATGGTAATATTTGTTGGCTGTTGGTTGCCATTTTTCTTGATCATGTTAAGGGATCACACAGAATCGTCACAGTTGTCACCCATGCCATCTTGGGTGGAGCGTTTGTCGGTTATTATTTGCTTCATACCACCTCTTTCAAATCCGCTCCTTTGTACATTATCCAAACGCGATTTCCGCTCTGCGCTTAAGACAGTGATCTTCCAAAGGATCTTGAAGAGGCTGTCCGTCGAGTTAAGAGATTAAAAACTTGGACGGTTTGGCAAATCCATATTGAGAACTGAAAGTCGATAGTCGTTGCATGTAATGTATCAAACAAGAAGAGTCATTCATCAGGATTTCCATACACGTGTGTGTGTGCGTGTACATTAGATTGTGTAAACTTTTACAGTATACGTATATTAATTTGAAGTGATTTGAAATAGAAATGTAAAAATATAAAATAAGTTTAGCTGTTATTGTAAGTAAGTCATTTATTATAAGTCCCATTTAACTAATCAAAAATTAAAATTGTACGCATACGTAATGTATCGCAAGTAATCCTATTGTAAGTAAGTCAGCGTATTGTTTGTAGTATGAGTAACTGTAACCCAAGTAATGTAAGAAACTGTATTGTAAGGTATTGTAAGTAGTGCTTTTTGTGTGTGGCAATAAATAAATAAATAAAAAAGGATTTCCATACACGGAGAAATAATAATAATCCACTAATCCACGCCAAATCCACAAATGATAGAAAACTGAAATATTTCTATGAAACTTGGGTTACTTAACTCACTTAACAACTAAAGGCTTTTATCGTTCTCAGATAATGTGAACAAAGCCTTTTGGTTTGTTTTCGTTTGGTTTGGTCTTCAGGGTTGCTAACGGCATCTTTTTATTACCAATCGACTAGAAAAGTCTCACTTGTTACAGAAGAATTTAAAAAGCTTTGAATTCAATAGTTTGCTCATAGACTTCCGTTGTTAGTGTGTTACCGCATCTTGTGATGACTGTACCGAGGAATGGAATAGAGCACTCGTGTTCAAGTTCCATGGTGAAAGACAAGCTAGGACGGACGTCGTTGAGCTCTTGGAAAAAAATCTGTCGCTGATTCTGTGTTGGGTATTGTGACCAAAGTGTCATCAACATATCTTCGATAAAAGGACGGGGTCATGTTCCTTTGTTCCAGTTGGTTCTCTATATGGCACATGAAAACATTAGCCAATAGTGGGCCAAGTGGCGAGCCCATGGCTACACCGTCTGTTTGTTCGTACAATTCACCGTTTGTTCGTACAATTCACCTATAGAAAACCAACTGACACAAGGCTCCTGCTCTATTTTCAAAGCCACGTAGACAACAGTCTTAGTCAACACGATGGTTGATCGTGTATACCGCCCACCTCCAACCAAAGAAGCTTTTTCGACAGAATGTGAGAAATTACGCACCGAAAACATTGGTTGACTCTACAACACAAAGTTTCAACCAGGAACCTGATAGAGAGCCACGAGCGATTCCACCAGATCCACCTGTTTTCATAACGTTGCCGTTTAAAGATCAACGATCAGCCAATCGCGTTCGCAAAGAAATCCATTCTCTGGTATCCATCATTGAAGTTGACGTAAAACCCGTGTTCACAAGCAGAAAATTATCGCAAATTCTGAGCGTAAAGGAAAGCAAGCCCCCTATCGTCAACACGCAATGCGTTGTATATTTATTTGAATGTAATTTGTGTTTACTTTTTACTTTTTTCAGAATTGTATAAGTAGTTTTATCCTTTGCCTTTGTAATAACCCATAGGACCACCAAATATTTCTATATTGTTTTATCTCATATATATATATATATTCATGTTTCAATTTTATGTTTTTTAACATGATAATGACGTGAAGTAGCATCAAAACGTCCTGGGCTTTTTAAAAGTTTTAAAATGTTTTTAAAAATCTCTTAGCGTTTAACTTTATGATAAAATCTCTCCTTTTATATATATATAAGCAAGCCATAATGCAATAATTCTCCTGAAGAAGGCCGTGAGGCCGAAACGTTGAGAATAAATCTGTCAAAAGTCTTGACTGGAGTCGGAGCTTATTGTTTTACAAGTGAAAATTCTATATATATATATATATATATATATATTATATATATATATAATAGTAGAGGAAAAATTGAACTCTTCATCTGCTATAAAAGTGCTCAATGGATATAATCCAGAGCTTTGTATAGAAAGAAAGAGAAAGAATATGGACTAGTTCAAACACATATATTTGCAACTCCGAGTTTCATGCTTCTCTCGAAGCAATCATCAGGCAACTGCCCAAAAATAACGGATACATTCAAGAAATACAAATTTGAAAATTAGGAACAATACCTTCTAGCGTGACGTGTCAAGATACAATTGGTGAACAGCTTAAACAAATACGGCGTTCAATAGAAATTTTTTAGAATGTCTACAGGAAGACGTCAGTTCATTTCTATTGTTGAGAGTTGACATTTCCGGTTTACAAATTATAAAGTACTTCTCCCATAAACACAAATTACATTTTTTGTTAATGTTTGAATACGATCTTGCTTGTTTCACAATTCGCCACTTAATTTCATAATTGACTTTTCTGTTCTTCAGGCTCCATATATATTTACTTAATTCGGTTGCGTTTTTGTAACGTTCATTCCTGAAAGAGCATGTGTGGTTTCTATAACGTTCCTTAAATTGAGTGTCGCAAAGGCCAATATATGTTGCTCTTGTGTCTGGTGATGTGACCTCGGCTTGATAGATAATGTTTCTCGCGTTACAATTTCCGCTCATGGGGCAAGAGTTCTCGTTTCGGCAATTACAGGCGGTTTCGGTTTCATCTGAGGGCTTTAAGGATTTATTAATTTCAACTTTGTTATGGTTGGAGATAATGCTTTTGACATTGGTCATGCAGCTGTAGCTCAATTTTATAGTGTTGCGGTTGAAGATTTTGTGGAGCGGGTTTGATTTAGGAAAGTGTTGATCAATAAGGAAGAGGAAGCATTTGCCTACATTCGTTTGGACATTCTTACTGTATGGAGGGTTGAACCACGTGATGTTTCTTCGGCGGTTTCGGTTGGCTCTTGGTACTTCGCTGGTTCCTTCGTTGAAAGACAACTCTCAACAATAGAAATGAACTGACGTCTTCCTGTAGACATTCTAAAAAATTTCTATTGAACGCCGTATTTGTTTAAGCTGTTCACCAATTGTATCTTGACACGTCACGCTAGAAGGTATTGTTCCTAATTTTCAAATTTGTATTTCTTGAATGTATCCGTTATTTTTGGGCAGTTGCCTGATGATTGCTTCGAGAGAAGCATGAAACTCGGAATTGCAAATATATGTGTTTGAACTAGTCCATATTCTTTCTCTTTCTTTCTATACAAAGCTCTGGATTATATCCATTGAGCACTTTTATACCAGATGAAGAGTTCAATTTTTCCTCTACTAGTTATATTTTGCTCCTATTTGTTGAGCACTCTGACCCATTCATCATCTATAACCATGGAGAAGATTAACCTGGACTACTCAACCAAAAACATTCCGCTGCCATCAAGAAGCGAATACATGAAACGATTTATTGAAAAAACGGAACATTTCCTACGGCGAATGAGATGGAGAGCTTTCCATTTTCTTAACCAAACGGAGGCATCCACAAAAGAAACATTCGGATTCAAGTCAAGAAACTCGCCGCCGAGAATTAACGAGCTGATACCCTTCGAAGAAGGAATGCTAAATCTCATCCAAAATATCAGTTTCAAAGATACGGCAAAATGCAACTTTCAACGTAAATTAAACACCGATATCACAAACAAGATCAAGAAACCTGGTAGCCTCCTGATCTCCGCCGACAAAACGACAAATTATTATGCAATGGACATCCCGACCTATGATAAATTGATGAAGGAAAATGTAACCAAAACCTATAAAAAGTCTAGTGATAATGTCGTAAAGAAGTTAAATGAACAGTCTGCAAAAATTGCAGAAAACCTTGATTTGGGTGATCGCATTGAGAGACTAGCTGAGAAGGAAGCATTCATCACTTTAAAAGACCACAAGCCTTCATCCCATGACCACCCAACATGTCGCCTCATCAACCCTTCCAAGTCGGAAATCGGCGTGATTAGCAAACACATCCTGGATGAAATCAACACCGCTATTATTCAGCATACGCAAATCAACCAGTGGAAAAACACGTCCAGCGTCCTGAAATGGTTTGACAGCCTTGACCATAAAGAGACACTCACGTTCATATGTTTTGATGTCTGCGATTTCTATCCATCTATCAATGAGAGGTTGCTTATCAAAGCGCTTGACTTTGCCAGCAACTACAGACCCATCAGCCCACATGAACGTGACATCATTATTCATGCAAAAAGATCACTGCTGTTCAGCGATGACAACCCATGGGAGAAAAAATCATCAGATGACCTTTTTGATGTCACCATGGGTTCATGTGAGCTAGTAGGCTGTTACCTTTTGTCCCGCCTTACTGAAATGTACGGCAACAACATCGGTCTCTATCGAGACGACGGGCTTGCAGCGTTCAAGAATAAGCTGCAGGATGTCGAGCGAATTAAGAAAAATCTGTGTAAAATTTTCCGCGATAATGACCTAAAAATTACAGTAGAAGCCAATATTACCCGTGTTAATTTCCTTGATGTCACCCTAGACCTCAAAAGTGGCAAGTATTATCCGTTCATGAAAGAGGGCAACACACCATTGTACGTCCATAAGCAGTCAAACCACCCACCATCTATTCTGAGAAATATTCCTGATTCTATCAACAAGCGCCTCTCCGAAATTTCTTCTGACAAGGAATGTTTTGATAATGCAAAAACGCCTTACCAAGAAGCTCTCAACAAGAGTGGGTACAAGTACAAATTGTCTTTCAACGAAGGAACCAGCGAAGTACCAAGAGCCAACCGAAACCGCCGAAGAAACATCACGTGGTTCAACCCTCCATACAGTAAGAATGTCCAAACGAATGTAGGCAAATGCTTCCTCTCCCTTATTGATCAACACTTTCCTAAATCAAACCCGCTCCACAAAATCTTCAACCGCAACACTATAAAATTGAGCTACAGCTGCATGACCAATGTCAAAAGCATTATCTCCAACCATAACAAAGTTGAAATTAATAAATCCTTAAAGCCCTCAGATGAAACCGAAACCGCCTGTAATTGCCGAAACGAGAACTCTTGCCCCATGAGCGGAAATTGTAACGCGAGAAACATTATCTATCAAGCCGAGGTCACATCACCAGACACAAGAGCAACATATATTGGCCTTTGCGACACTCAATTTAAGGAACGTTATAGAAACCACACATGCTCTTTCAGGAATGAACGTTACAAAAACGCAACCGAATTAAGTAAATATATATGGAGCCTGAAGAACAGAAAAGTCAATTATGAAATTAAGTGGCGAATTGTGAAACAAGCAAGATCGTATTCAAACATTAACAAAAAATGTAATTTGTGTTTATGGGAGAAGTACTTTATAATTTGTAAACCGGAAATGTCAACTCTAACAATAGAAATGAACTGACGTCTTCCTGTAGACATTCTAAAAAATTTCTATTGAACGCCGTATTTGTTTAAGCTGTTCACCAATTGTATCTTGACACGTCACGCTAGAAGGTATTGTTCCTAATTTTCAAATTTGTATTTCTTGAATGTATCCGTTATTTTTGGGCAGTTGCCTGATGATTGCTTCGAGAGAAGCATGAAACTCGGAATTGCAAATATATGTGTTTGAACTAGTCCATATTCTTTCTCTTTCTTTCTATATATATATATATATATATATAGTATATGTTTAAATATATGGGTAGGGAGTTTCTGAAACCCTTACGGGCTTTTCGAGGAACACGGCTCCCTGTTTAAAATTATGGAAAAAAGATAACGATATGTTGACGGATGTTAAGGAGGCTCGACTGTTTTTTTTTTTTTGGCGACATAACACCCCAACTTTGAATGGCTGAAATACAACACGTTCAATTCAGAATTGTTAACTGACAAACTGAACAAGCAACCGGATAAACGGAACGAAAAGCTCTGTAATCTGAAAGAGCTGCAATCAGGGAAGTCTGAGACTTACAAAACTATTTAAAATACATTTGGACACAAATAAATAAACGTTGAAGAAAACGTTATTCACACTAGATGTATTTTCTCATGTTATGAGCTGCACCTTCTTTTGATAGTTTGGCAAAGGTAAGATACATTCGGATATATGACTATTCTATTCTCTTTCACTACGTTCAGCCGAATAGAATACATGTCTATGACATGCTAAATGAATACAACTGCATAGGGAGAGGCCGTCCAGCCGTACAAGCTTTATTTTATTTCATGCAAATCAATACATTTTTACATTTTGCAATAAGTGTCATTAACACCGCATAAAACAAAAGTAGTAAATACAATAACGAAAGCGACACGCCGGACGCGAAAAACCGTACGATGCCCGGAAACATGTTCTCCAAACCAAGTGCGTGTTAGTCAAATAACTTCCCGGGAGTTTAAGGAAGAGTTACATACAGGTATTAAAGGTAATATATATAGTTAGGCTTGACCTAACAGCGTTGCCCTCTGAAGATCCTCGATCTGAACAAGCTTAACTAAGATGAAACTTAACTTAGTTCGGAATTAAGATTGACGACCGAGCTATTTTTCAATTTTAGCAATTTTCAAAAACAGTAAGCTTAAGCTTGTTACCCGACCGTCTGCACAGTAAATTTAGACCGTACAAAAGTTCACAAAAACAACTTTTTCTCCGTCTAGAATAACTATTACGAGTATTTTCCGAATAAAATACACTTGTTGCTTGTCACAAAATGTCCGAGAAACTGATTTGGAAATCCAAATTGCAAAAATACACAAACATATTTGCATAAGGCGAAGTCTTGTTTTGTTTACATAAAATCGCTTTTCGGCTATTTAATGAATGAACAAGCACATAAAAATGGACAACACAATCTTCTTTCGAAAAATTTTATTGAAATCTCCATTAGTTTATGTTTAAAAGCAAAACGCAAAACGCGCATCGAGGCCGAGCCGTGTCTTCGATGAAATTCAAGAAATTAATACAACTGATTTAAGCTACACGTTTAAAAACAATTCTCCAAAACTAACGAGTACACAAACAAAAAGTCAATCACAGATTGATATCAAGATAAATTCCCATCGAAAATTGTAATTTGTTTTACCTTTAAGTCCCTCCGGCGACTACTGTGCTTGGAAATTCTTTAAATCTCCGCTTTGGTGCTGAAATCCGTAAAACGAACCCATCTCTCGCATTGCTAAAAACGTATATAGTTCCTCGAAGCAATATTTTATCCCTGAAAGCTCTTCTTTTTCCACTAAAGCGGCTTCTGAGTATCCCTTAATTAGTATCCCTGTCTTGAGTAGCAAACCACGAAAAAATGCAGGAAAATAACGACTTTAATTTAAACCGTTTTCTCCGCTCAGTAAACACAGCAAAACATCAAAGTGTTTTCCCAGCTGACGTGACATTCGGCCGTGTAACCGCGCGAAAAAAAAGCCTCGCTTTGGTTTCAACATGACGTCGTACGCGCATGTTTTGCGACGTCATGCGCGCCCACGAGCTAGTCCTGCGCGACGGAGCTACCTGCGCGACGGAGGGCGGAGGGCGGAGGGCGGCGGGCACACGCGCGCCCGCGAAACATTCCGCTAGCCATGACCATGAAAAATGACGGGCTAGGTTCTATGAGTATGGGTGGGGTTAGTTTCTAGAGAAACTGTGGTGCTGCGTCGGTGGGGGAATGAAACACAAGAATTTAGTTTTATCGACTGAGTCGATAAGGTAAATTGACCACCGTAAAAAGATTCAAATAGCTGACGTTTTGAGCGCTAGCCCTTCGTCGGAGCGAATCAAGGAATTGTGGGTAGTGTGTGGTTTTATATACTAAGCTGTGGAGCTACGCTATTGGTGGAAATTTGGTGACGTGAAAAACAAATGTAAATTAGTTGAATGAAAAGCGTTCGTTGATTCCGTGGGGTTTGAGAGTGCCAATTTGAAAGATGATTTTTTGTTCTAGGTTTTTACGGCTTTCTGTGTTACCCTGGTGTAGGGAAAGGCCGCAGATTGTCATGTGTTGTTTAGAATGGTTAGTAAGATTAAAATGGCGCGCGACTGGTTTGGATGCGTCTTTGTCGATTTTTTTCAACGTCTCGGAGATGTTCACGAAAACGGTCGCCCAGTCTCCTCCCTGTTTCGCCAATGTATACACCTTATTCCAAAATGGCGGCCATTTTATTATTCTTTTATATCCATGTAAATTAGCCCTCTTGGCCTCGTCAGCATGTGCAAAATACAAAAGAATTTTTAATTGAAAACGAGGCCAAGAGGGCTAATTAACATGCATATAAAAGAATAATAAATTGGTCGCCATTTTGGAATAAGGTGTATATCTTTTTGCAAAAAGTACAAGTTATGCAGTAGATAACATTTACGGAGGTGCATGTAAAACGATCAGTGATTTTAATAGATCGTTTGGTCCTGTTATTTTGTCCGCGTTGTGAATGAAAGGACAAGTGTTACATCGTGTGCGTGTGCAGTTCCCGGTTCATCGTCAGATTTCAGTGCGCTCATAACTAGAAAGTTGCCTATGTTTTTGTCACGTTTGAATGAAATTAGTGGAGGTTGTGAAAAAATTCTGTAGGTTTCGGGATCGTTTTGGAGTAATTTGAAATCATGCTTTTGACTGTGTTGTTGTGTGGGTCGAAAGTGAGGGTGAATGGAATTCTCTCGTTCTCTTCCTTCTGTGGCGTTTGTAGTGCTGATTGTCTGTCGATCTGTTGTGCCCGTTGTTGGCCCGTATTAACAACAGAGTCAGGGTACCCACGTTTCTTGAAAAACTGGCACATTTCTTCTGATTTGTTGGAAAAATAAGAGTCATCACTACATAGACGTCGAAGTCTGAGAAATTGAGAATACGGAAATTGAGTATGGGGCTGCACAGCCGGGCCTTCGGCCCGGCGAGTGCTCCGCTATTAACTGACTGAATGATTGATTGAATAGTAGCGAGCGGGGGGCGGGTGGGAAGTAAGCTTGTAACTGGTGGCGTCAATGAGTGAACCTCGTGAAAACGAGCAATATAACTAGAAGAACGAATTCCCGAAGGGGAATTGCAAATAACATTGCCATGCCGCAATGTCAAGAAATACGATTCTATTCTCTTTCACTACGTTCAGCCGAATAGAATACATGTCTATGACATGCTTAATGAATACAACTGCATAGGGAGAGGCCGACAAGCCGTACAAGCTCAAAACACAAAGCGAAGGGAAGGGAAAGGAAATGAAAAAAAAATTATATTAAATACCTAAATTAAGAGTAACGTCCAACCGATTTTTTAAAATAATGCCTACAGTATAAATATTTTGAATTGAATTGTCGGAAGCTTAACAGCTGTAGAAGCAGCCCCTATGCGAAAACTGTCTAGATTGATATGTGGGGTCAACTCCAGCTAGATTCAGCTTAGACAAAATAACTTCTCTTCAACGGGTTTGAGAAAGAGACTGTCAAGATCTGCAATTAAATTATAAATTACGAATTTGTAGTACTGCATCTTAGGGAAAATAAGATCGTCTCGACGCTCGTCGATCTGACACTTCGCTTGAATCTAACAAGAACTTTATAAGGACGGGTTGATCACCCAGATTTTGCCACAATAATAGTATTTCCTCTTCCAGACTGATCGGTTTTGCTTTGGGGAACGTAAAGAGAAAAATAGCAATCGAAAAATTTCACAACGGACCATTTCGAAACAGTACTGAATTTCAACGAAGCGAAGGAAAGCAGCAAAAGCTAACAAAGCCATTGCAACGTACAATCCTCAAGATTAAAAGAAAAGCATTTTCATGCCCAAATGCAGCAACCAGAATCTTCAAATCGTCAGCTGTAACAGGTTCCCTGATCCGTTTGAGACCTTTGAAAGCAGATCGGCGGGCACCAACTAACCAGGCAATGGCTAACCTCTGCAGGGAAAAAAGGTACTTTTCCGAAAAACGTAGCCCAGTTTTTCCACTTTTGTAAAGCGTACATGTTGGAACGAGACAATGAAGGAGCACTGGAATTATGTAACGATTGTTGGACCAAATTATCCATACTCCTTAGACATGTGTGCCTGATATACGGAAATTTTTGTAGTGAGCCATAATCTTGACCTAGAAAACTCAAAAATGGAATGAAACCAAAAAACTAACATTAATATGCGAAATTATGCAAATGAAATAGTTTATATATTTTCGCGAGGGAAAATGCAATAGCAGACTAGCATAAATAAATATATATATATGCATAACAATGCAGGTGAAATACTGATTACATACTGTGGACAAATCAAAAGCACCAACAAAAGCGCCCATGAAACCGAAGCCATACGGTAGGCCTAAATCTACTGTAACCAAATAATTTTTCTCACTGCTGGAACAGGGACTTCCAAACGTGGAATGGAAATTAGCACCTTGTAAACCGAATGTAAGCATGTCATTACTAGACATATCAATAAAGGAATAATCCGTAACAAAAAATAAACCCCCAATAAAGGGACACAATATTAAAGCCTGCCATACAGTGGGCAAGTCAGGCTAATAAACCCGAAAGAAACATCCAGACCAGTACACGACTAGCACCTTGTAAACGGGAATGTAAACATGTCATACTGTGGACATATCAATAAAGGAAAAATCCGTAACAAAAAATAAACCCCAATAAAGGGACACAATATTAAAACCTGCCATACAGTGGGCAAGTCAGGCTAATAAACCCGAAAGAAACATCCAGACCAGTACACGACTAGCACCTTGTAAACGGGAATGTAAACATGTCATACTGTGGACATATCAATAAAGGAAAAATCCGTAACAAAAAATAAACCCCAATAAAGGGACACAATATTAAAACCTGCCATACTGTGGGCAAGTAGGCTAAGCCAAAAAAGCGTCCAAACGAATAACCAAAACTGAAAATTTGAAATACGTGGGGCCCGATATAGAGTAGGCAACAGAACCTTATACAAAAATACCCCTGGGATTATAAATACGAGAACGTCGACTACAAAGGGGCATGGTTGACGGTAAGGGAAAATTAACGGCCAAAACGGTGACGAGGGTCACTTCGGCACTACAAGCGTTCCCTTTGCCTTGCAACAATACAAATGTAAGAGAACCTTAGGGGCAAGATAGACCGGTGATAGCAACCAATTGTTATCACCCGCCCAATTGGAACTGAAAACATCAACCCCTTCGCAATGAGGGCACCAAAACGTGGACTGAAAACGGTTACACTTATGATTTGTAATGTCGGCGAATCTATCGAAGGTAAAAGAGCCCTGTAAAAAATTAATAAAAAGAAAAAATTCCGGGCAAACCCCCCAATCGTCGTAATCCACTATTCTGCTAATGGAGTTAGCAATATGATGATCGTTCCTAGGGATCCATTCGATCTCCAAATTAACCGCATTAGAAGCGCAAAATTTGAAAATATGTAAAGCAAAGGAATGAAGCTTAAACACATACTACCCTTGTTGGTAATAATAGCAGCATTGTTGGGGTCAGTAAAAAATTTAGACAGTTTGCCTTTGCCAAATGTGTGTGTTGGGAATAGAAATCATTTCACTCCGATTACTAACGAGCAATCTCTCGTCGTCACTGAAAGCTTTGTGAAAAAAAATGCTTCTTACCTGAATCAATAACGTGCAGATAACCGCCACATCCCAATTGACTAGCATCAACAAAACCCAAAATAAGAGGTGTGGAATACTCAAGGATGCGCGCACGGTAAAATTTGTGACAGTGACTAAGCCAGAAAATAAGCTCCTGGCGACACTCCTGCGAAAACATCGAGATGATTTCCCAAGAAGCTCTAAGACTAACTGAAGTTTGCAAAAGCCTAGACATTCCAGACTGCGGGTCTAATCTAAAGGAAATAATTTTGCCGACTACAGCATCTAATAGTCTAGCTTTGACCCTGGGAAAAGTTTTAAGGATATCGGTAAAGCAACGTTCCAAGTCGACAATTCTCCGTTGCAGTATGGTAATAACGCCTTTGAGTAAATCCCAACATAGAAAACCACACCAGCATGAATTAACTGAATCATCCGAAAAAATCTTAGCTTGCTGTAAAAACTTTCGCATAAGCAATGCCATCGTCTAGAAAAATAACTATGGGAATACCCCGGCTTCTCCAATTGACCAGGGCCGTTCCCATTCTAAACTCAAAAATGACCAGAAATTCCTGTTAAAGTCAATATGGTGATAGCCTGACTTCGTGTCAAATTTGAATAAACTATCCCGCCCAACAAAATTCTGAAAAGTTACCAATCCTCTAACTTGAATTTAAAACTTAGAAATAACTGGGTTAACATGCCTAAGATCGAAAACTAAACGCTTATTGCCTTCCTTGTAATAGAAACGGAAAATGGATTAATTACACGCAGCTTAAGTTCACTGGTGACTGTACATGTTGAACCCCCTGGAGAGCAAATAAACCACGGCTTCGTGAACAAAAGCCTCGTTATGAATAGCCGAAACATTATTCCTCAGGTGACAAGGGTGTGACGTAGTGTGAAAGGGAATAGAATCACTATTAGAAATAATATCTAAAACCCAAGGGTCGTTAGTAATGCTTTCCCAAAATAGCACATGTGACAATAGGTGGCGCAACACCATGTACATACTCGACAAAATTTTGAGAATAATCTTTGATCAACCAAGAAGTATAATACTGATACATATCTTCAAATAAATCATCAAGTTCCTTATTAGAAGCAGTTTTTGATTTACTGTTCATTAATCCAGTGTTGTCCAGTGTAACAGCTTTGAAGGTAGACCTATTCTTGGTTTGCAACCACGTGACAAGGCGGCCATGTTGGTGGTCAATACAATACAATTTTTGTCGCAGAATTTGCATGAAAATAGAGTTTAGTTCCCAGCGGAGAGAAACGCTTTTGTTCTTGACCACCAACATGGCCGCCGTGACGTCACGTGCAAACCAGCAATCATCTAGTTGAGCGCAGTCAATAAAACGCTTTTAAATCTCTGACTTCAGGGTATCAAAAAAGTGATAGTGAACTTCAGGCATTGGTTGAGGAGGGGTTCTGGCTCGGGAAAAGCTGAGAGTTGGAGGCGAAGACGCGTCCTTTTCTTGCCCAACAATCCCTCTACCAGTGGCCTTGTCTTCCACACGAAATGCAGGAGCTGTTCTTGTTGCATCTGTTGTGGGAAGAACCGCAGGGCTGAGGGTCGAAATAGCCAGCTTAAGCTGCGAAATTGCTTGAGTCGTTTTAGCGACGAAAACGACTGATCACCACTATTGCGCTTAGAGCAGGTAGCACGCTTCTTTTTTGCCGCAACTGCCTTACGGCAGGCGCTGCGAATTTTCTTATCATCTTCGTCATCCAACACGAACGCATTCGTCTCGTAATTCTGAACCGTCAGCCAGCAGCCTTCTGAGGAATCCGCAATTTTGATACGGCGATTTCTTTCCTGAATGCGTTTGATAGCGTCTACCAATTTTGAACGGGCGAGAGGTAAATCTTTGTTGTCAATGTGATCTTGAGCTTCTTCGACGATTTCGCCAACGTCTACGTTGAATTTGTAGTTTTGTTTGTTTCCTTTGTGCTTCAATGCGTACTGAGTGTCCAACTTAATTTTCTTGGTGATATTCACCGTCTTGCTCGTAGCAAAATCTAGCTGTTTCTGGAATGGCTTTTTTTGGTCGTCCAACTTGGCAGAGAGAACAAGTAAGCTTGTAACTGGTGGCGTCAATGAGTGAACCTCGTGAAAACGAGCAATATAACTAGAAGTACGAATTCCCGAAGGGGAATTGCAAATAACATTGCCATGCCGCAATGTCAAGAAATACGATTTTCTCTGGGAAACTCGCACACAGTGACCCTCTATTCCTAATTAGATATATGCGCCGTGCAGTATGTGGTCCAGGGGGACTTATTACGTAGCCATATACTTTGTGTTCAGTATAAAAGTGCTCGTCTTACGCCAAAACCTCCCCCAGTCTTTTCGAAAGGGACGATTGTCGCATAGCTTCGTTTATTCATTCAAAGTTCATCACTGCCCCCTCTACTTAAGTCTTCATGGCGGCGCAAGTTCCCGTTCCAATCGATAATGCTTTACTTCAGCAAGCTATTGACGCCCCAGCTTCCCAATCAATCAATCAGTCCTTTATTTGCATGTATTTGACGTTGCCAGTGCGCTTAATATTAAAGCTAGTTCCCAGGTACGCTACGAAATAATAAAGATAAAAGATATGGGTTGGACTGTCCAAGTCGAAATGACGACCTTTTAGACGGCCAAGCACAGGCTCTTTTTCTTCCACCAGTTAAAGAACTGGCTGCTGATTTAGTGGGTATCTGGTTTGTTCATTTTACTAGAGTGGAGTGTGATTGTAATCACCAGTTTATGTGTCACTTCCATTTATTCTTTTCTTCGAGTTTCCTTCGTCGGTTTTAGGACGGTGAGCTCTTTGTAGCGAGCGAGTCTCGTCTCGCCGAATTCATTGTTATCACCGAGTCATTGTCTCGCAGAATTTAGTTATTACGGCGTGATTGTCTCGCCGGAGTTAGTTATTGCCATTGCGCGTCATACCTCGTCGGTTTTACCCGATTTTCGCTGTTAGGGCGTGGTTGTCTCGCCGGAGTCTCGTCAGTTTCAGCCGTTTAAGCGAGTGCGTCTCATCGTTAGCCAACAGCGCGGGTTTTTTCCACTTTTTACCGTATACCAAACGAGCTGCTGAGCCAAACGAACCACCAAATACACAGACCCAACACTTAAAAGAACATATTGATTATTTCTCGTTCTTAAGTCCACTGCCGAGCCAAACAAGCCACCAAATACATACATTTGTAGACCCAACACTGTAGCGAGCATATTAATTTTTCCTGTTCTGTACTCCACTGCCGAACCAAGTGAGCCACTAAATACATTGACCCAACACTGTAGCGAGCATATCAATTATTTCTCGTTCTTAACTCCACTGCCCGGCCAGCCAAACGAACCAGCTCGTTTGACATACGGTAAAAAGTGGCCCTGCATTCTGTAGCTCCTCCTGGTTTTCTGTCGCCCAAATTTTGAGTTTGTCTCGCCGAAGTTTTCCAGTGTCCTTGATGTGGGTATATACATATATATATATATTGATTAACAAGAAGATATTCGCAGACAATAAATGATTCACTAGCTCAACTCAAGCAACTAATGTTGTGGATTGTAACAAACAAGGAAGATACCATGTGTCAGTACATTGCACAGGGTGTATGACTGGCCTTGGTAAGTGTGGCTCGCACACAGCACGACTGGCAAGTGTCCTATTCTACCTTGAAGTGTCGACCTTTCCGTTTGTTCTCGTTAGTTTGTTAAAACCTTTAATACGAACACAAAAACATGCTAGATTCGGAAACTTGTCACTTTTGTTTCCACAACCAACAATTGAACAAAATGACTAATTCACACGCTAGTTTAATCACTGAATTTTTGTTCACTAGTTCCAACCGAAATTTCCGGAAAATCGACCGTTCCATTTACTTTCCAACCGAAAATACCGGTTTTCATGGCTAAATGGTATAAAGCACCTGAGGATCAAGGCAATTTTTCTCACAGAAACCACTTCGAAACAAAATTTCGTGTAGACAAATTGCAGCGTGTAATCAAGTAACCGACAAACTTGTGGCGACAAATTTATCATGTAAACAGACGCGCTACAAGACAGATTCTACAATTTGTCGGCCTGATATCTCGCAGGTATCGCGACAAGAAACTGCAGAAGTAAAACCGATCTTTAAAAGTATAGCTGATTTTCAAAACTGTGATAATGCTTTCAAGTTTTACTAAAACATCGGGCGGCAAATGTTGAAAATCGAAGTGGTCGAAACAAATACGGCCCCAAGAATCGAAAAAAGGGTTTTGGGAGTTAAACTTCCACAACTGACAAAAAAGGCACTGTGAAATAGCTATCTTAACGATTTTAATTCACAACGTTAAGCGAAACGTGAGTTATTATTTTAAAAGCGCTTGCGCTGCCCGCTCTCTGGGACACAGGGAAAACCCATCAAAGTGGTCCTCCAACATGGCGGACGGTAATTCAAGGGTCACGAGCGCACACACACTATTGGCGATTGCGAGTTTGTCTCGTGAAATTTACATGTCATAGCCACTGTTTTGTTGTACCAAGTTTGTCTTAGAACATTTCTTTGTGGCAAATCGAGTAAGTCTCACCGAATTTTGTTGTTGTAGCAAGTTTGTCTTTTGTGGGATTTCATTAAATACAAAATAACAAAAGTGACGATAAAATACAGCAAAACAAAGGCATAAGAAAAAGAAGCCGCCCAAGTGAAATTGAAAAGAAATTGAAAGAACATCAAGATATTTTGTTGCAAATCCGTCCGACAATAAAACAGAGTAAGAGACTAACTGTGAGTCTCAAAAGGCATATTTACACGATAATGCTAGCACAAGGAAAGTTCTCTTGTTCTATTATCTTAACAATATAGGATCTTCTTTTTCGATGCAGTACAACATTAAACCGTCTAATTTACCCTTTAAACTAAAAGTTACATTTATGAAGAGTGTATTGAAGCTGGGTCTGCGTTCAATGCACACACACCAGTAACAAAGCAGAACGTTCTAAAATATATTATTTGGAAGAAATATACAATAGAAAATAAGCAGGATCGAAGCAGCCCTTGTAAAACTAGGACATATTCTTTCGAATACTCCAATTTGATTAGTCGATGGGGTATTTTTTAAAAGAAAAATCTTTCCTCTTCGGATTTTCTTCACCTACTCGGTCTTTTTATTGCCCTCCCACCCAAGTGCTTCGAAAATAAAGGCTATTTCACCATTGTTAGTGTTACTTTAAAGCCTAAAATACATTGATATCAGTGGAAACCCAAAGCTAAAGATCAAATTTTGTTTAAATTACTTGGTATTCTAGAGCAGCTTTCAATTGAGTGTCGTAAAACCAAAACTAAAGTAATTCAGTACTCTGACCAATCACAGCAGTCGTAAACAATCCAATGAACCAATCAGAGCTCGAAGCAATTGCATGTCGGCGGCGCCAAGCGCGGGAAAACGCGTGCGAGAAAGTCACGATTGGTTTTGGTTTTACTTCTGATTGGTCGAGAAAGTGGCGCGAGATTTTTTAGCCAATCACAAAACGTAGCAATGAAAAACTAAAGCAATAGAGCGTTTTCACTTGACGTCATAGCCGCCATATTGGTGTTCCCGTACAAAAGAATTTTAATTAACTTCTTTTGTTAGGAACACCAACATTTCTGCCATGGCCTTTGTCATTTGAGTCCCACGGGACTGAGTGAAAACGCTCTATTGTGTAATTACTTTTGACATTCAATTGAAAACTGCTCTAAGAGTAAAAATAAGTGTCTTGGGCTGCAGATGGTCAGGATGGAAATGGAAAACTCGCTAAAACTCTGATTATGGTTGATTTCTCTGCGACAAATAAATTAAAATATTTTTCTTGGTTTACTTACTTGTGTAAAAAAAGTACTTAGCTTTAATTTGGGGAAGTTTTGACCCAAAGTCCTCTTGACATAGCTCCTTTAAGAACGGGGCATAGCATTTTTTGTAATATTTGCATTTCTCTTACCACTTTTAAAAAGCTGGGACAAAGGATTTCTTGTACTATAAGGGGCGTAATACCGTGTGGCATGAAATTTTCGCAGGATCTAATTTTCGAATTCCCTCGAAAATCAACTTCCGCGAAAAATTTATCCGCGAAAATTGTCTCCATTTGTATAGATCAAATGAATTTCAATTATTACTAGTATTTTACAATTTTGCCCGGCCCAGATGGCATACGAAATCATACCTTTCCGTACACGAGTATAGAGAATTTAGAGCACGGTGAAATAAACAAGACAACATTATATCACTATACAAAACAACAGTTTCTCACATAAATTTTTTTCGATACATCTAAATCACTATACAGACAAAAAGGGCATTATGCGTGGATGTAAGCTTCAAATTATTTGCGGTTTCCACAACTTTAATTTCAGAAAGTAACCGCCGACATCACAAGCTGGTTTGTTGAAAATTTTTTTCCACTTTAATACCAACGTACTCACTCACTAACTCAGCCGGCTGCAGTTGCCAAAATAAAGACAATGCACTGCACTTGACTATATAAAGACCCTATAAACACACTGACATTCAGAGAATGCTTACAAAAAGAAAACGTTTGCGCTGTTAATTGATGACTGTGTATGATCTTGAGACACGCGACGTGTAGGTGTTCTGAAGACATTCTGTACAGTAGAAAGGTTCGCTACTATCTTATCATTCTTTAGTTCAATCTACTTTAATACACAAAAAAAAAACAGCGACAGAAATTTGAAACTGAGCATCAAATTTTACACGGGTTTGTATTAAGCTCATAAATGTGATTTAGCCTGCTGCGACTATAAGCCCGTTTTTAATATTTGAGGTACATTTTAATTCAATTAATTTGATATTTTTAAAATGGGAAAATGGGATTACACTTTGAATCTAAAACCTGTAAAGGCTAGTACGAAACTCAGCATGAGGCATGTACAAAACATTTTTTCGTCAACAGCGGATTAATTTAATAGCTAATAATTAAGTAAACAAGGTTATCCCATGCATGATTATCAAAATATACCACCAATTTTATATTTTTCCTAGCCCATTAAAAAGAAGTTCCTGTTAGTAATATCATTCTTAACCGCAGGCAACGGACGTAATTTTTCAACTTAAAGGAATTCCACGTTCACTAATAAGATGTTGGAAGAAATATAATAAAATAAAATAATCCTATCTAAACCTGAAAATACGACGCGAAGCTAATTTCCCCAAGCTTAGCTCATTGTTTCTAGTGGCTTCCACTGGCGGAACTTGGGGAGGGGACTGCTGGAGAAAACTCGCTTGTTAAATTTGCGGAGTACGCGGGAATCTCTTCTGATCACTTGCTATTAGCTTTATTTCTTGATTTGCAAATACAATTTTTCATCTACCAAACTTACAGGCTAATTTTCACGCAACTAATTATTGTGTTGTAAACATGTTTGCGCTCTTTCCAGAGATAATAACAGTGTGAGTGTGCATTGATAAGAAACATAGGGTGTTCTCCCACGAGGATAGACTACAACAGTCATTAAGAACATAAGCATACCAACTGGATTGAAGAAGACATATAAGGAATTACCAATCCAAGACACAGAAAGAGAAATGTTATGACAGTCTTAAACTTGACTTTGCCGAAAAGGAGATCTCAGCAAAGCTTCAGCCGGGTTGGCGGGAAATTATACAAACATGCCTACAGCCCTAAAGGGGCCGTGTTACGTTGATTTAGTGTCATTTCAAAACTAAAAAAAATGTTTTTGTATAAAAAGAAACCGAAAATAATGGTGCAGTTTTGTGATAAATGCCACCCTTGTGCACCAAAGCTGTCGATGAGTGTCTCTGGTCAAAGACGGATTTGGTCTGAATGAATTGCAACTCAGTTAAAATGTTTTTCAAGCTCTCACATTTTCGTTTCCAAAATGCCTGGACTAGAACAGTCTATGATTTGTTGCCCCTTCAAGAGTTGATTGATTACGTTTTCTTGGTGTTTTAGTTTATTGTTTATTGGTCAAAATCCACGAGCCACTTCTCTTTAACTATTCATAAACCTTACAAAACTAAAGGCAAGAAAGACGTCCTAGAAGGACATCTGCGCGATCTGGAATTGACAAGTGATTATATTGACAATACTAACAAATAAAATTAAGCAACATTTTGGCTCTCTAACACTAAGGAGCCCACGACCCCTTCCTGAAGGAAAAGGTCACATCGCCTTCGCGTATCTTTTTCCTCTACAAAATTAAATTACAAACTTTAATTAAATCTACGAAATTAAACCAATATCCTTCGGTTCGTCATATTTACGAGCTAAGTGTGTTGCTGAGCTTCAATTCAATTTCATTTAATCAATTATTTACAATGATTGGTATATTACTAAGTATATTATATAGTAGTTATATATAGCGGGGTTTGCCGCCTCGTGTCCGCTCGCTCGCTAGCCCCTTCTCAAACTCTCCTATTTTTGTTCTCTATGTAATATCGTTTAGCATATAATCTCTTTTATAACATTATTATATACATTTAGTGAGTTTGAATAAACTCTCTAAAACAATCATGCTACAACCTAGTATACGATTCATGTAATGCGGCTCTTGTCACTGATTGTACAGATGAAGTTCTCCAGGAGTTCTGCATCACTCAAATGAAAGATATACTGCGCAGTCTTCTCTTATAGTGTTATCCTTTTTCGACTTTTTTCTCCACAAGATTTGTGTAACTTTTACTTTGATAATCGAAGAAGGGAGTGGCTTACGCAAACGGCCTGGTGGTGCGTCAACAGTAGAGGAGGCAGCGTGGTCGTGTGGTTAGGGAGCTGGACTTAAAATCCGGAGGTCCCGAGTTCAAGTCCCGCTCTGACCACTAGCTGAAGTTGTTTCACAGTAGACCCGAGTTCAACTCCTCGGCCACGCTTGTAAAATAGCCGACTGGTCTGCCTCCTGCCAGTTGGTATTTTTAACATGTTATGTTCAATTTATAATATTTGTTTCTATATTTGAGTGGCGTGCCTGTGAATTAGCTACTAGCTAAGTGCTCGTCCACTACAAACAACACTTACATTTACATTTTTACAGTATTTACAGTATTTGAGGCAAAACTATTATTGAGGAACCTGAACAAACGTCCGCCAATTTTCCCTTTTTTGATCTGAGAACGTTTTATAGCTTAAAAGTTTTAAAGCTTAAGCCGGTGACCATGCAGGTCCCTGGTCACATGCGGAGGCTATAAGATACTGCCTTTGGCCATCCATTTTAGTCATTAGCATTAGTTAAATTAGAATTTAAGAATTTAAAGAGACACTGTCCCGGTTGATATATCGTGTTTTTATGATTATGGCCCGGAGACAGTTGCTTTAAGCTTCCTTCTGCTGTCTTAAAATAGGAAGAAAAAATCGCAAAAGTGATGAAATAAAAGGCCGTATCAACTAAAGAGACAAAATAACGTCGGGTAAAACAGTCAAAATTCCACACGAATGGCAATTTTGATTTCAGCTTCAACGCCTGTTACAAGCTGTTAAATTTGATGAGCTATAATCCACTTAAATCCTTGCACTCCTGCACTTTATCTCCAAACTACTGCTTCTGTTTTTCTCTTTAACATCTTTTTATCCAATTTAGTTGTATATTTGGTGACATTTGGCGATATAACATGGACATAAGGTAAGCGATATACGGGGTACAGTCCCTTTAAGAGGTCTTTAGAGTGTCCCGATTAGGGTTTCTCTGGAATTCTCTCTTCGTCGGTCAAAGTTAACGATTTGAGTCTTACGGGTTGGCATAATGAAAGAAAGAGAAAAGAGAGTTGTTCTTGGCTTTTAAGGTTGATGGTTCCGTGACAAACACCCCTGTTCTGTTCAAAGCCCAGAGTTTTTTTTAGCACTGTTTGGTCTTTCCGTGCATGTAGCGTCATTAGCCGTGGAGACTGTCCTGTCACGTGTTCCAGAAACCGAAGGAAGAGAGAAGAAATTAACACGAATCGGCCACCGTGGCTGACGAGTGAGACGTAGCCAAGCACGACGAAAATCCCTTTTACAGAAGGCACAGAGAACGGGGTTGGTCAACGGAGGAAGAAAGCGAAGATAAAAGATGACACAGTAACCCCACTCTTGACTAACGATAAAGATTCTCTCAGACACATGAGCTTGAAGTACTTGAAGAAAAAATGGCAGCCAACAACCAACGAAGATCAGCATCATAGTAGCCAGAATGAATGTTCCTCTTAAGTCATGCACAATAGGAGAAAGTGGCTGGTCAAGGTTTCTTTGACGTCGGCGTACAGCGAAAATGTGTCGAAGGGAAATTACCAAGATGTGGCTGTACATGAACAGCATCGACAATAAAGGCACAAATAAGAATACTATCAGCACAAATAGCAAATATACTTTGTTATACTGCATTGTTCCGTCTTTAAGTTGCGCGAAGCTGGTACTCGCTTTGTGCCAGGCCAGTTGGATGAAGGAAGAAACGAAGGCCAGTGACCAAATGAATGCGATGACGATAGTGGCTCGCAGTTTCGTTAGACGCTGTTGGTAGGTCATGGAATGCACAATCATCGTGTAGCGGTCACAAGCAATGGCAAAAAGATGAAACACTGAGGAAATAGCGGTAAATCGTACAACTAGGGTTGACAACACGCACACTATCATTGTCAGTTTGACAGAACAAACAATGAAAAGGGGAATTCCTACAAGGCCGAACAGCAGATCAGAAACAGCCAACGACACAAGAAACATGTTACTGACCGTTCTTAGAACGTCTCTCCAGATCATCAAAATAATCTCGATACCGTTTCCCACCAGAATTAAAAACAGAAACAAAATCAAAGGAAAGTGAATGGACCAGTAAAAACCACGGCGGCACATATGATATTGCCGTACTTCAGTCGTGTTATCGATCGCCACGAATTCTCCATTGCTTTCGTTATTGAAGGACATCTTTCTAGCAAAGTATCGCCCTCTGGTCTTTAGGAAATTGTTTCTCCTTCTAGTCGCTGCGCTTATTTCATTGAACGCAACACTTTAGAACCCTGGGGGTGTTCATCAATGCATGATTATACCGTAGCTGTTGAACATGCCAACGTCAACTTATATTTAAGCCGAGGCGAGAATACCAATTAGTCTGCAAACTTCACAAACACTCAAATTAGCCAGTAGGATAGCTTTTCTACTTGTACAGGTACCGGTTGTTGCCGACACGATAGTATCAATTATCCCATAGATTTTAATACCTTACCGTCGATGCGATACAGAAACTTTACCGCAAAAACCAACAGCGATAAATTTAAACACGCCAGATAAGCCGGAAAATCAGGTTTTTAAAAGCAATTAATTTCTCAGCTCAATTTAAGAAAACAGTGAATTCGTTCGATATTTCAATTTTAGTTCATGCCTTCTTGACTAGGTAAACGTGTGTTTATGTACTAAAATACGTTCTTTTTAGTCAATGTAAACTACAGAACGATAGACAGTATCTTTTAGAAAATATAATAAAGAAAAACATACAAACTCTTGCTGACGTGTGTAAATAACGAACTTTTTAATATGTACAACACGTTTTATTTAGTTAGTTTCAAACTACTTCTAACGAATCAAGCTGTGATTTTGAAAGCATTTTAAGTGAATTAGTAATGCATTTTCTATACCCTTTTTTGTTTGTCATTTGGGAAATGAAATCCTCCCACTCACTAGCCAGCGGCTAGTCCTTTGAAGTGTGACCAATTAATTTAACTTTGCAATTCACCGGATATTTTTCAGTATTGCAGCAAACATATTTATCTCGGCACTAGACGCCCTACAAAGTACCAGAGAAACAATAACAAACAAGAAAAAATATTTTCAAAATTACATAGGGACTACATAGTTGTCAAGAGATATTTGTCACACTTTTCGAAAACCGTTTCTTAGAAAAAAAAGTTGAAGTTCTTTTTTTAATTTATTTCTGTTTTTATGAGGGGATGCGTGCTTCCTGTCATAAGTATTTCAGCAAATAAAATCGTTGACAAGTTTGATCAAAAGTGACAAAGCTTTTACAGTTTATCACCATTTTCTTTAAAAGTCGCCCTCTTATTACCATACATGGATGTTTTTTTCCTTTTTAATTAAAAATTCGTCCACTTTTAGCCGTAATGTCTTGTAATATATTTGCACCTTTCAAGCTAATCTAGCTAATAGGTGAGCTTTTGACAGTATTTACATGCATTCGCAGTTTGAAAAGTGCGGGCCGAAAGTGTCAGCACTGCACCCAACCACTCGTTTTGGTGGAAAATCTGTTTGGAAGGCCTTAATAACCTTTAAATTTTGTAATTAACTACACGTCGGAAACCTAGAGTTTTATTTAGTAAAATATGGTCTCAAACTTTCATATCATGAGAAAATTCAATGCCTTTTGTTTTCGGAAGGATAAAGAATGTCGTTTTTGGAACGAAACAAAGTCAGCCAGGATTTTCGAAAAAGAGAAAACTGCTTGCGAATATGTGTCATAAGATTCATTTCTCTATCATTTTCTGCCGCTGAAGTATCAGTCAGCTTAAAGAACCGAAAAGATAAAACTGTATTAGCTTTCACAAAGTTTCCTTTAAGGCACCGTAAAGTGATATGGAAAACAGTACAACGCAATTCGAAGCGTTGTCCTAAAAGTTCTCGTTGGGTGGCCCTATACGAAAAAATATAAATATAGATTCGAACTTTACTCCTTGACTCGTAGGATGAAACTATATAATCATATCGTGAACCGAAACAAATCCTTTCTCGCGATCAGTTAAAATGAAAATATTATAACAAAGTGGTACACGTTGCCGGAAGCGATGCTTCCCTTTCCCTTATGTTTCTGCTTATGCTTATGCTTTATCGTTGAGTCCTTTTTCACGTTGACGTGCTTGCATTTATGCTTCTACTAGCATTGCTAGTGAAAACCAAGCTTTATGAAATAGCAGTAATTCAAAATTAAATCAAGAAATATTAATTTTTTTACGTGCGACTATACCAAAAGAATCTTGTATCGAAATTTACTTCAAAAATTTAAAACAAGAGATAAACGTAAAACGGAAAGAGTGGGAATTAGACTTGTGAATTTGTGTATGCGACTCCCTTTGATCTCAAAACATGTTTATAATAATTTCTTATTGTAGATAGGAAATTGTTTCTTTGTTCTTCCCCTCCCAGAGTCAGTGAACCCTTGTTTTGATGTAATGTGACTCCGTGGTTCGGGGTAACGTTTGATTGTAAAGAGTGCCAGGTTATACAAATGAAATCTTCTAAGTAGCGCTTTCTTGTGGGTGTAGTTTATGTTGCTGTTCATTGTGCCAGGTGTTAGAGACTGCCGATGAAATTCTAAAAGCGCGACCTTTCAAATAAAACCTTAACCTTTGGATGCTTCTTTGTTTTTCAGCCGGTAATTTGCAAAATCAACTTTCAGAGCATTTTTCGCTCTTGCGGCGGCAACAATATTAAAATCACCTTGCGCGGCAAATAGAGTGGACTCAACAGCAAGCTGTATAAATTCCCGCTTATCAATTTTTATTTGCTCATGTCTACAACCAAGAGAACCTCATTTTCTCTTGGTACAACAATTTTTGGCAAATGTTTAATTGTGTAGTCTTCTTGTTTGAAAACTGACTTTTTCTCTTGGGCGAAAAAACTTGTTAATCGGGTTCAGTTGGAGTAACCATCGCCAGAGTTGTAGCACATTCGACGCTACGGGATAAAACAAAGAAGAGGACGTCCAAAGGCTAATTTACCGTACCGATTTATCGGCCGGATTTGTCGGCCACGGTAACAACAACATGGCGAAGATCAGTTGAGGCTCAGCTGCAGGATTTTATCTAATTTGGCGCTAAGTGGACTGGGGAGAGTAAGTGTTAGACCATCGTTCTTCCCGTTTTGTACGCCAGCTGTCGTTTTTGGGAGCAGTAAGGGACTTAATCAGTAGCAAAAATATATTCCGCAGCCACTTAATCTCAACCGCACATTTTTAATGCATTTTTTCCAATTTCACAAGGGAATGTATAACTATAGATACGATGTTGTAGAGAATGCAAAATGAAACGACTTCGCAAAAGTTTGAAGTCCAACGATCTTTGATAACCGATTTATGTGGAAAACAATATTTCGAAAATTAGAGAAATTTGTCTGCGTCCGCCAACGTGGAAGCTGAATTTGCATTTTTAAGAAATTCTTATCATACAGCTAAATTATCTTCATCAGTATAATTGTTTTTGTTCAGTTCATTCAAAAGATCTTTGATTTGCATCCTTGCTTTGAAAAAGTCTACAAACTAAGTGAAAAATACTTGTGTAGTTGTTTCACATATGAAGACATTCAGCTGCAAAGTAATGTAATGTACTGACATAAAACTTGGCACGACCATTACTATTTCTGATATGAAGAACCGGGAAGTATCACGGGAATTTTGATGTTTTTTGGTCAAAGCGATTTTACAATCATTTACTTATTTACAAAATAATACTAAAACACCAAGAGAGTGAAATCAGCCAATTCTTGAAAGAGAGACAGATTATGGTCTGTTCTAGCCCATTTGGAGACGAAAATGTGGTAACTTGAAAAAGATTAGGCTAATTTTTTTCAAGTTGTATTTCATTGAGACCCAGTCCGTCTATGGCCAGAGACACTAATCGACAGTTTTGATATATTTTGTGATAATTTATTTATTTTTCGGTTTCTGATCATACAATAACAATTTTTGCTTTTTAAAATGACACCAAATCCCCGTGATACTTCCCCTTTTAAAGGGGCTATGTCGCGAGGTTTCGCCTAATTTTAGTAACTTTAATTTACACTTTTATCTGTCAAAATTCTTTTGTTCGCTGATACGAAACAGGACTCGAAACGGAACCAGTGGTCACGTACACAAGAGCTATTCCCGAGAGCTATTGCTTGTTTTGATTTAAGTCCAGCAATTTCATCGCTCTTTTCTCAAGCGAAACAAAATCAGAAAAATGTTAGGTTTGTCTGTGGCGGTAAAGAAGTACAAAGCGAAGACTCTGGTACCATGTTAATATGCTGAAGTGTACTATATTTAGCCGAACCTTCGTCCATGCCATTCCATGGTCAACTGATTTCTATCGCTGCTCGTACATATTGAGAAATTTAGCCGTACGATTTCAGAATCGGAAAAATAACCAGGCGAAAATCAAGACAAATAGATCATTTACATATGGTGGACACAGCACTGCAGGATTGAATGGATTCGACGATGATGGCGTAAACTTGAAAAACAGCCAACGGACGTTTTTCAAGATTGTAGCTTGCGTGACACCTCGCGACATAGCTCTTTTTATGCTGCATCTCCAAAGTAATGTAATATATTGACATGAAACTTGGCACGACCGTTACTATTGCTGATATGAAGAACCTGTTAAAAGAAGGGCCGTGTAGAATAAGCTGTTTAGATTTTAGAATTTTGATGACGTCAGGTAATCAAAGGCAAACCGTGAACAAGAATGCTAACGCGCTAACGCAATATTGCGGTAAGCTTATGTTTTCACACTGACACGGTTCACGGTTATTTTTTTTTTTAATTAAACGTAAGGATTTTTGACAAACGCAAAAAGAAACATCCAGTACGTCACTTTAATAATGTTCAGTCCGAAGAAGAATGAAAAAGAAGAAGAAGAAGGTTCCGAGCGAGAATTGAATCTCGGTCCTTCCGGCTGTCATTCCGAGCGCTAATCCACTCGGCCATCGTGATCACCGACATAGAGCAGGATAAATTTAATAGGCCATTTCCGAGTTGCCTTTAGCCTCTCTATCAAAGCGAGGCTAGGTGCGAAACCTTTCATATGAAAATGAGTTTTCATTCACATGCAAATAAGTTTTATTTGCATGTGAAAGGTTTCGCACCTAGCCTCGCTTTGATAGAGAGGCTAAAGGCAACTCGGAAATGGCCTATTACTTCAAGGTAGATACGCATCAAAATGCGTGTCTCGGTTGAATAAATCCTTTCAGATCGATTTAATGTTGCCTTAAAGACTCCAAAAGCGAAACATCTTTAAGCATTACGTCACTAAGTTTACAGCTGATGGAAGGAGCGAGTGAGTCCTCATTTGCATATATGTCTCCGTTACTGATAACCCGTTCATTACGCATAGGCGTATTTACGGGTTAAAAACGAAGAACAAATCTTGTATTTAGATTGTGAAGACGAGTTCTTTTGATCTGTCCAAATGGACGTTCATTTCAGATGTTGCTTCAGTTTGCTTTCTTTAATTTTTAGCGTCCCCGATTAGTACTTTCGTGCTAAATACATCGGCACTTAAAAGAGATTTATTTTCAATTTTATTTTTTATTACTGTTGATTCGTTTCCCAAATAGAAAAAAAGCCATCGATGGAGCGTTTGCTAACATGGTTTCGCGCGCGTATCGTATGCGAGCGGCAGGCGAAACCGCGAGTTACGAGACGGAGAGCGAAGCATGCTGTCCGCGAGGGAAATGGGGAGAGGAACGGAAAGCCTGCATTGCACCTGCACGGAAGCCAGATCCCAAGACCTAATAGTATACCTCTTTAACAAGAACACCTTTTTAAGATAAACTAATATGGACAACTCTCTAAGTTGAACACTTTTGTAAGACGAACATCTTTCCAAGTGGGACACATTTCTAAACGGACCCCACTGCAAGAAGGCGACATCTCTCTGTAAGAAGGAGAACTCTCTAACACGGCCATCAATGCAAGACGAACACCTCTCTAAGGCGGAAATCTATTAAAAGGAACACTTCTCTCTTCTCTTGTAAACGGACACTTTTCCAAGATTAACAATTTAGAAATAGACAACTCCCTCAGGCAGACACCTCTCAAAGAAGGATTTCTTTCAATGATGACAACCGTACCATACTAGGATCTACAGCTCACTAAGATGGACGCCTTTCTAACACGGACAACTCACTGAGATGGACACCTTAACGGATTCATATCTAAAACGGACACCTCTCGTTAAGATAGACACCTCCCCGAGACAACACGGACACAACTGTAAGACGAATAGCTCTCCAAGTGGACACCATAGGCTAAGAAAACCCGTTAACTGCATGTTTGTTTTTTCTCCCTTTCTTTATGGTTGCATGTCACCATAACTACCACTGCATGCAAAGGCACATGCTACAACGATCCTTGTTCGAAACAGAGCCATTTATTTATTTATTCATTCATTTCTTCATCCTAATTTCCATCCAGCTCCACTGTCCAAACGATCTTGTTCACAGAGGCAAATAATTTTCAAAGAACTATTTTGAAAGAAAATGTTCCGGTATGTTGTTTGTCCCCTCTCCTCCTCCCCTGCTCTGACAACCTCTGTGATTCAAGGATTGAAAGATAAGATCAAACCATCACTGGAAAACTATGGACAGTGTTATTGAGGAATAAATAAACAGACAATTATCGCTTTTCACAAATAAAAGTGCCAAAAATGCCACGGGCGTTTGGTGTACGTGCAAAAATTTCATCTTGGGAGTTATTGTTGATATTGGAATTTCCTAATTCTTACACTTTTTGACCCCTTAACCGGTAATTTGTTTGCTTTTAAAAATGCATCACATTGCAGAACATTGATTAGTCTGGGAAACGATCCGAAAAATACCCACTCTCCAGCCCGCCCACAAAATGGGCGAAAGGAACCAAATAAGCAAAAATCAAATCACGTTCAAACTTTTATTTATTTTTCCAATATATCCGAGATAATACAAAAATAAGTAGCTGTCCATTGCGAAGCCCATATTATTCTTCTTTTTATGAATAAAATCTTGTGAGATGTTCTTCTGGCTTACCCGGCTTGTTGGGATGACTCCAAACAAAAAATGCAGTACAATCCAGCACTTTAGTTTCAGTTTCTAGAATCGGATAGGGTTGATAAAAAGCAATATTTCAGTCAGGTATCACCAGAGGACAATAAGGAAAACCAGGTTATAGGAAGTACAATGATATATAAAGTTACAAAGTTACAAATAAGAGAGGCCAATGCGATTTCTTTATTCACAATAACGCTCACAGCTTTTGACATTAAAAGAGAAAACATCGAATGTGTGCATTAATTGGAACACCTTTCGTCAAACGGTCTCTATACTAGTCATCATGTGGTAGCGAGTATGACTACATTTATACCTTGTCTTCCCAAGAGTCAGTCGTGAATAACATAAGGTTGTTGCAGCTTTTCAGCCCTTAGTTCGACATAGCACGACAATTCAGGTGAAAGTTGATTAAGCAGCCCTTTACTAAAAGCTAAGTCAATATATATATTTCATTTCGATTTAAAACTAAATAGTTTCTTCACAGCCGCCTTCAGCATCTCACTAATATAACGAAGCTAAAATTCTAGTGATAACTGGAACAATCCTTTATGAAACAACTGCGGAGTGAGCAAGTCCACGTCATTTTAGTACCGAGTGAGATATTTCTTTCATACATAACAATCCTCTATGAAACAACTGCGGAGTGAGCAAGTCCATGTCATTTCAGTACCGAGTGATCTGTACCTTCACACTGTAATTCATAAATTTTTCATCGCCTTTTAGCGTGTATGTTTTGTTAATTTTATATGAACGAACACAAGAAAAATACAAGTAACGGATATCAATTCTAAATGGCAGATCTTACGTTGTGTTTATTTGATCGGTGATAGATTGAATATGTGCGATATTACTCAGCAAGTGAAATTTAAACAGGAAGTTCCATATAACTACAACTCTAAACTCAAAACCAAGAGAATTCAACACAATTATGTAGATCTTTCAAATACAGTTTCCTCGTCGGTACCAGGTTAAGTCTACGTTTTTATAACTTTTCTCATCCTTTATTCTTAGTTCACTCAAGAGAGTTTTTAACTCTGTTACAATTATACTTTTAAGTAATGAAAGCCAGTCGAATGACTACGCAAATTAAATCTTAGACTTTCCGAATTTACACATTAATCTTAAAATCGTTTACATTGATTATATTCGCTAGAATAAAAAGATCATGCACGACTTGAGTCACTAAGGCTAGCATGTATGTCAGTTGTTGATAATTTTTCAGTGTTACTCCATTTTAACTACATGCAACAAATATCAACAAGTCCAAAATCTGCAAAGTCACAGGTTAATTCTTTGCCACAGTGAAGCCTTGATTCGTGTAGTGATGTTCAAACTTTTGAGTCTGTGGATGAAATCCAAAAGTGTGGCCATTTAAACAGTGAAAGCTATACTGAGCAGTACTTTTCTGTGTTACTGTTTGTTATGCTGTCAGGTATAAGGTTGTTCTTACGTTTGAGTCTGTGGATTAAAACCCCAAAATGTAACCGATCAAATGAAAGCTATTGAGCAGTTCTTGTGGTGCTGTTTACTATTTGTACAAGGGGATGTAACTTCTAAGTCTGTGCATGAAATCCTACCGTGTGACATTTAAATGAGCTACTGAGCAGTACTTTTCTATTGCACTGTCTCAGTATTATGCTGTATAAGGTGAATTCAATGTTTGACTCTGCAGATGAAATCGTAAAATGTGTGACCATTCAAACTAAAGCTATGGAGCAGTACTTTCCTGTTGTACTATTTATTGTGCTGTAAGCAAGATGTTTCTAACTCTTTTGAGCCTGTGCATGAAATCCTAAAGTGTGATATTCAAGCTATGAAAGCTACTGAGCAGTACTTTCCTGTTGTACTGTTTATTATGCCGTACTGATAAGTCTGTAGATGAAATCGTAAATGTGTGACCATTCAAATGAAAGCTATTGAGCACTTTCCTGTTGTACTGTTTATTGTGTTGCACAAATGAAAAATGCTGTTAAATGAAAGCTATTGAGAAAGACTTTTCTTTGATGCTATTCGTTTTTTCGTTCGATAGCCGAATAGAATTTAGATATTCTTCATAAAGTTTGATTTTGGCTGCTCTTGGCAGAAATGTTTCATGAGTTAAGCACACTCAACACATAACTTAGATACCGTGTGTTTTCGTAGTCATTGTTCAATAAAGTCATCTTTTATTGTGGAAAGAAAAACAAAATAAAAAAGTCATCCACTCCCCATGAATACAGTGAAGCATGTAAGATATTAATTGCACGGATGATTAGACAATACCTACATTTCACTGAATTTGTAGTCTTTCGAGTGTGATCGATCGTCCGGGTTAATGTGGTTCTGAATTGAATTTGCTAGGGAAACGCACACTTAAAACTGTATAATTTGAAAAGGTGGAGAGTATAATTTTTACTTCAATGCCCTTAGCAGCAGAGATGTAAAAAAACAAAACATTTTGTTGTGGTAGTTTTTGGGTTCATTTAACATGCCTATGTTATCATTACCCCGAATCTTACTGCGTGACTCAGACGGCCTACGTCTGAAGGATGCTACATACTTTCATCTCAAACTAAATGACATCAAAAGTGATATTTTAAGTTCCAGTGATTTACTGTGATTAGTATAAATTATTACTATAAATCATTTTGCATTGCATTGCATTGCATTACAACTGTGTTTGAATAAATCAATAGTGGTAATCCCTGTGATATTGAGGTGTATAGACCTCGAAATATAGTTAAAACCCACATATAAAAACCTGTATTTTTTAAGTCAGCCTGAAAAGGTTCTTATATATTTAATGTCTGGTAAGAAAACAAGCTGTTTAGGTTCTTTTAAAAATATTTTTTTATTTTTATGGGTGAATCCGCCTCTTGCTTTTAGATATTTGATATGGATGTGGCCCCTTGCCACTATATTTCATAAATATACCTTTGCACAATTTAGTCAAAGAAAGCCGTAATTTTATTTGTCTCCTTATCTGAGTTTTCCAAATAAAAACCTGAGTATTTCAACTGGCTGCAACAGGATCTTACATATTGGGTATTTGACTGCCAAGGTTCAGCCTGGAGGTTCACGCACAGGTTCTTATCATGAGGTGGGTTTTTATACGACTAAGCAATCGGAAAGTTATTCTTCTAAAAGCCTGCATTGATGTCGAGTATTACTTTACAAATGGTGAAAAAGTAAGTAAATTGTAAAATTTTATTTTCGATTTGTAGAATTGTATTTTAAAATTGTAGAGTATGTTTAAGTATTTTTATTCGACTGGGAGCTTGATGAACTGCTAAAACTTCTTCGATTCTTTACACTAGTAATTCATCATAAGTAGTTGCATTTATTCGTCACTGTATGTATCTTTTAAAGCTTTGTTTTCAGTTTCTGTTGTCTGGTCAAACTCTTAGATTTTACTAATACTAAACTCCATACGGAAGAAAACGTGTTAAAACTGATACTAGTCATACAAAGCATTTAGTGAAACCGCAGAGTTAAACCAAGAAGTCAGGAAGGAGCTACAGCTTTTGCATCTGTTGATGTAACTCGAATGAAAGTTATTTTCTAATTTTTGTTTTCCTTCAGTTGAGGACTTGTTCGTTTTTCAATATTTTACAAGAAAAAATGATAATTGTGAAACATTTACTAATTACACTTTAAATTTGACTGGCAGTCTTCGAATGAACAGGGTTAAATTAAGAGATGTTTGCTAGACGTCACATCTATATTTCGTTATTAAATTCACTGTCAGTTATTTATGTACAACGTTTTACATGTATATGTATACATGAATGTATGGCATTTATTCAATGAATACTAAATCATAAGGTGAGGAAACAATTGAACTTTAGGAAACATTTACTTTGGAAACAAGTAAAGAACATAAAATACAGAAATAAAAGCAAGTAAAAAAAAACAATTCAAACAGCTTCATACCTGTTGCATGCTTCAGTCACTAGACAGCCAACTGGATGAAATAAACAGCACAAAGGTGAACCGTAACAGAAAAACCAGCCGACATCAACTCAGTATAAAGTAACCAGCGAAAAATAAAAAAAAATTGATACAAAACTAAACTGAATCAAACACAGGAATGATTCCCACCCAATGAATGGTTTCGGTGGAAAATCTGTTAAATCCGGAAGGCCTTATTCATCTTTAAAATTCGTAATTTATTGACCGTCTTTATTAGACTAAAATCTAGCGTTGTTTAGTAAATGTCGCATCAAACTAACGCAACGGTCAATTAAACGTCTTTTGTTTATAGTGGGATAAAATATGTCATTTTGGGTACGAAATAAAGTCAACTAGGATTTTCGAAAAGGAGTAAGCCGCTAGCAAATTCGCGTGATAAGATCCCTTTCCTAAAATTTTCAGCGCTGAAATATTCATTTAAAGAACCGAAATTATCAAATCGCATTAGCTTTCACAAAAACATAGTTTCCTTTAAAGGAACTGAATGATACGGAAAACCAGTACAACGCCATTCCAAGCGTTTCGTCTAAACATTCCTGGTTAGGTGCCCAATTGAACACTGACGCGCTGTCAGCTGAGTTGAGAAGGTAAATATCCGGGACTCTGCAAGTTTAATATTGCAAACGGTGTGGTCTGCATGACCTAAGAAACTGTGTATCAAAAGTAAAACAATAAATATTATCTGAAAGCTTTATATTTTTTTCTGAACCTCTGTACCCTCGTTGGCTGCTTTCTTCTTGTAGTGCAGTGTTGTCGGTTCTTAGTTCATTTCATTCAGTTGGCTGCAGCCTGATGAGGCATGTAACACTGAAGTGCTCTTAATCAATTCTATTGGTTTGCAATTTCGTTTCGTTATGGAGAAGAAAAGAAATGAACAAAGCAAAACGGGAAAAGGAGAGCAACATACAGCTAAAGAGGACTTACCAATGTTTGTCTTTGTTCTCAGTGTTTTTGTTTTGTTTTGTGTTCCTCAGTATTTCGCTCATCCCTTCACAGTCCTTGGGTACAGGCTGGTTGAAACGATAACGAAGTATTTAACCCTTTCTCCCAACAGTGCCAAAGATAAAATCCCAAATTTCATTTTGTAAAATATTAAAAATCAAATGGCACCATGCAAAAGTACTGCTTAAGAGGTTTCATTTGAATGGTCACGCTATAGGATTTCCTCAACAGACTCAAAAGTTAGAACCAGTACACTACATGTTACCATTATTGACTCTGGGAGTGAAAGGGTTAACTGCTGAAAGTACAAGTTAAAATAAAACGGAAAATAGTTTGGAGAATTTCAGGCCCCTGGCCAGCTGTATTATCGTACCATTGTACGTAAATTAACCGGCACTTAATGAAATTGACATTCAGATCAAATAATTGGCATCTTGTAAAGGGGTAACGTCAGTTATTTTTAGTATCATTTTTAAAATCCAAAAAGAAAAACTTTTCTGTATTATATATAATGGGACAATACAAATAACAGTTTAGCTTTGCCAACAATTACTATACCCGGCAGTGCACTGAAATTATTATTGCCTTTGGCTGCGGTTGGCCTTGATGGAAATCGATTGCAACTTGACAAAAAGTACTGTAGCTCTTCCAGACCTCTATTTTTATTGGCCCCGTAGTACTGTAGCTTCTATTGTGTTTAAGTCTAGGGCTATTGTTTGTGTTGTTTAACCTATTGTTTCGTTAACCAATCACTGAGCTTGTTTGGAAAGGTACAGCCTCTCCCCAAAATTGGTCAATCATTTTTTTATCATCAAGTTTCTCTTGCAACTTGGAAAATCAGTCCAAGCCGATAATGGTTTGTCCTCCTTTCGAGGAATCGCTTGTTTTATTATTTTGTTCATGTTCTAAGATACTGATTTCCTATATGAGCAAGGGTAGTTAGTAAAATATTTAGTGCACTAGTTTAGACCTCAAACAGCAAAATTCTCATGACATTGGCCCTTTTAATAGGGTCGTGTTAATTTTAGAGATTTGTTTGTTTTCAAACTAAGTGTAAGAAAAGGACAAAGGAAACTTTCGGAACATTTTTACTATAACCTGTTTAGTTTCTTGAAAACGTCATTACTTATAGTTGTAGTTAAGATAAAAATATTGATGAGTCAAGATTTGTACGTTTTTATACGAAAACAAGAAAAAGTAAGAAAAAGAAAACATTTTTGAACTTGACCTTGACTAAAATGTGGGAGCAACGATAATTCATAATTCAACAGTTGGAAGTAAATTAACCCCATGTGTCTTTTGACTTCTCACACCATTCAATTCAGTTCCATCAAAACTAGTTTAAAGGAGCAATGTCCCGCCAAAATAGCAACATTCCATTAACCTTATTTCACTTTATTTCCAAACTATGGCTTCTGTTTTGCCCTATAGAATCTTTTTGTCTAATTAAGTTGTATATTTGGTGGCATTTGGCGATATAAAATGGGCAAGGATAGAAGTGGATTGCAGTTTATCAAATTTGATTTCGTGACAGGCGGTCAAAATTTTCATTATATATTCTTTAATTGATATTTCTTTGCTTTCATCGATATTTTAAGACAACAAAGCAAGCTTTTAATGCAAGCTCGTAGCCATAATTATGAAAACACGACATATTAGCCGGGACACTGTCCTTTTAAGGTCTAAAATGTACAGGAAACAAAAAAGAATGGTGTCAACTTTGATTCATCTCAGCGGAGAAAGTAGTACGTAAATTACAACTTATTAAAATTGACATCCAGACGAAATAATTGGCATTATTTAAATAAACATAAATAGGGTCGTGTTAGCATGGAAAGTAAAAATAGAATAAAAAAACATACCACGGATAATGAAAAGAACGATGGAAACTTGCCAAATATTTTAATCATTATCTTTTCGTTTTCTTTCTATTTCTGACTGTAATTATCCTTGAGAGCATGATTGAAATCCGGTTGATAAACGTAAACAACTTTTCGTAGCAAAAAGTCAAGATTTGTACATGTTTATTCCGGAATTAAAGGGAAGTGTCTCGGCTGAAATGTCGTGTTTCGTGATTATGGCCAAGAAGGAAAGTCAGAGTGATAAAAGCAAATAAATATGAACTAAAAAGACAAAATCACGACTAAAAGTCACAAAATTCCACCAGAATATCAAAATTTCAAAATCCACTTCCATCCTTGTAATCCGCTTCCATCCTTGTAATTCACTTCCATCCTTGTAATCCACTTCCATCCTTGTAATCCACTTCCATCCTGGTAATCCTGCACTTTTTTCTCCAAACCACTGCTTCTGTTTTGCTCTAGAGAATAATTATTTTCTGATTCAGTTTAGTTAATATATGTTTGGTGGCATTTTTAGATATAACGTGGAAATTAAGTAATTACAATTTCGTTATTCCGGCGGAACAGTGCCCCTTTAAACAAAACATACATGGTTAAAATTGACCTTCTTTCCAGGCTTCAATGGAAACTGTGTCAAACAGACAGTATTTTTTTATTATTTTGTTCATCGAAAGGTCAATAAAACAAGATTCCTAGACTTGCCCACAAGTCGACGCCTGACGGGGAACTCGAACAAAACGGACTTTGAGTTAGTCTACAAGATTAAAGGGGAAGTATCACGGGGATTTGGTGTCATTTTAAAAATCAAAAAATGTTATTGTATGATCAGAAACCGAAAAAATAAAGCTCCAGTGGTGTGATAAATTATCCCAAAATATATCAAAACTGTCGATTAGTGTCTCTGGTCATAGACGGACTGGGTTTCAATGAAATACAACTTGAAAAAAATTAGCCTAATGTTTTTCAAGTTACCACATTTTTGTCTCCAAATGGGCTAGAACAGACCATAATCCGCCACACCTGCGAGCAGGTTCCACGCGAGGTTTGCAGAGGAATACAAGCCGGCGAGGGGAATAGGAGAGAGCAATTACTTCTTGCCAGCACGTTAATCGGCATGCACGTAAATCGCGTCTTCACTGCTCGCATTTGAGATCAAGCGACCCTTCCAATAAGATTTGGGACTCTTGAGATTTTCAAAGTTTTTATGTCCTGTTCGTTATTCGAACTTTTCAATAATGTTGCAATTAAAGCATTGCTCTATTCTTCTTGGGTATCAACAAACTTATAGCTGGGCGGTGCCTCTCGTTTGTACAGCGGACTATCTTATGTATCTTCGAGATTGTACAATCGGTGTTGTTTCGCATGTCACTAGCTTGGCACTTTTTTAAAGGGATAGTATCACGAGGTCGAAACTTGAAAACGTCGGCCCACTTTTCAAGTTTGATTCCGCAAATTCAAAAAGGCCGTCGAGAAGTGGACGTATTTGTTGAATCAAAAAATCCGTTTTGATAGCCAAAAGAAAGAAAAAATCACTTTTAACAGTGATATGTCCAAAATTCCGGTGCAAGAATAGTGAACAGAGCCGCGCGTGGAACCTCGTGATACTATCCCTTTAACACAGAATTGGTTCAATACTATTGTTTTTTATGACATTGGTTAAATTTTAAACAGAAAAGGGTTAAGAAAGGCAAAAAGAAACGAAACGTATATTTGTCACATCTAAATCAATCAAGTACCTCCGTCAGGATATTAAGCAGATCAACAAATCTCATACTAGATAACATAACAGGGCTTTATATATTTCGAAATTCGTAAATTATGAACCCCCCAAAAATTAGTCGAACAAACGACCATTTCTTTAGCTGAACAGATGTTGTTTGTATTTATTTGAAACATCGAAAAGAGGCAGGGATTATCCCACAATCACTACATGATCAGCCCCATTTAGATATATTAAAATTTAACTTCAAACAAAAGACACCACTACGAGGCTTAGGGAAATAATTCATGTAAATCCTTTCTATCATTCCCCTAAGCCTCGTAATGATGTCTTTTGTTTCAAGTTGAATTTTAATATATCCACGGTTATCACTCAAAGAAAGAATTTGCATCTTTTGTGTTGATATAAGATGCCACAGAGCTATTCAGAATACTTTTGTATTAATATATTATATTGGTAACGATACGGTACGATACTCATCAGTATTTCAGTGTCAATCGAACTGACAAATTAAAGTGGCATAAAAATTCCAAATATGAAGTTTGAATCTTATTGTCAAAGTCTTATTGTCAAAGCATTGTTCAAGAGGTCCAGGTCGTTATCATTCATTGCCTCAAATCTCAGCAAAATAACCGCACAGATAGCACGTAACACATACCATGGAAGTTACGTATGACAAATTTTCTAGACTGGGTATTCCTTTTCCCTATAGAAACATGTTGTGAAGATTCCCATACAAACTGAATGAATCTTGTTTATTTATACTTGCTATCTTGCATTCCACACTTTCTTCATTCAATCTCACCGCACATGTACCGTTTCACACGACAAATACACGTGTGCTTGGGAATTCAAGAAACCATTTATATTTTATTTCATTACGCTTCGCTGCATTCAGACAAAGGTAATGAACAATTTGCTTTTTCCACCAATAACCATCCCTGCCTCCCCTAGTATTGAAAAACAACACTTTGACCTTGTCATTTCAGATAAAAATATTCAGGAAACATCACCCGGGTGTGAAAGCTGACATGGAACTAAAAATGACCTGATGTGAAGGCTGAAGCGAAGCTAAAATCGAAGCTCAATTAATTTATGAGGTGATTTTGCCATCCGTGTGGTACCCTTCATACAACACGGATGGCAAATCTTCAAAATGGCCTTAAAACGGCGAAATAGACTAAAAAAATCGACCAAAAACTACAGAAAGCAGACAAAGCGAGTTCTTACCGAGATCTCGATGTATCCAACCGGGATCTCGTTGAAAGAGCAGGAAATGTTCCCAGATGAACAGGTTAGCCCGGCTGTCGGGTTGAAAATTTTTCAAATACGCATGCGTCTGTCGAAGGAGGACGAAATTAGCATCATTTCGACCTGTTTTTATATTTTCGTGCACGTTATCGCTTAAACCATTTCATCCCAATAACCGGGCTGAAATTTTCCATATGAACACAAAATAATTCGTCTCACAAACCAGGCCAGCCCGATCACTGTGCTCATATGAAGAGACCATCGGCCGACCGATTCTTACACAACAAAGCTAACTTCAGGGAGTCACGCTCCACTCGTAGCGCTTACATAATTATTTGACGTCTCCTATCGTGAAATTTGGGATTCTCTTTTTCCACATTTAGTAGGTGGGTATTTCTCGTTATCTAATGAGTATCACGTCTCAACTGATCGGCTTGTATCAGCATTTAAAGCATTTGAAATTCTTATGTATCGTTGTTTTTTCTGTAATCTAGAGGACGAGTTACAAAGAACGAAGGACAAACTGTCAAGGCGGGTAAATAATCCGCGTGAAGCAAATAACAACAACCAAATAATAAACCAGTGGGGGCAATGAGACGACTGGCAGCGACAATTCAAGTTGGATAAAACATCCATGTTCAAGTGAGTCTATTAGCGCTGCAAAACGAACAAGATTCATTAATAATTCATAAGTTCTGAGAATAACTTCAGTATAACTTTAATTAGTGGTTAGCCTGACGTATACGTTTAGTCCCTGCCAAGGGACTCTTGCTTCGCAAACTCGTACGTTGAGCATCGCGCTCAAAGTCCACTAATCAAAGTTATTTGATCTTGTCACTTTTTGGGTAATTCAGGATTCTGTAAAGCTAAAATTTTTCAGTATATCGCATTATTGAAACAGAGATAAAAGCGTAAATTCCTAATTTAGGCGATCTGTTTAAAAATTGTTCGCTTTACCTAAACAAGAGGAAATCGGAGGTTCCTCTTGGCCTAAATAATTCCCATTAGTTAACCTGTAGTATTTTTGAAGATATCTAGCGAAGACCTTTTGACTAAATATCATTATCATTGTTGTGTTTTAGAACCAGAAAACACAGAATGTGGACTTCCTTGGATTATGGTAAGTAAGAGATTTTACTATATTTTCCGTCTCCTTATATATTGCAAATTTAGACTTCGGCTTGCAAACATCTTAATACTCCCCTTAAAACTTTGAATCGCGAATTGTTTTGGCTTTTAATTTCTAAAGTGTAACCATTCAAATGAAAGCAATGAACAGAACCGTTAAACTTCCTTGTGCTGTTTTAAATTTTTTTTCTTAGTTTTAATCTTTGGTTTAAAGTTTGCGTCTTTGAATGGAATCCTAAAGTGTGACCATTCCATGAAAGCTGCAGTGAGAAGTATCGTCATGTGGTGCTGTTTTTTATGCAGTACAAGGTGGTTATAACGTTTGAGTCTTTGGATGAAATCCTAAAATGTAACCATGTACTTTCCTATGTTGCTGTTGGATTTTCAAGATTTTACATAATGAAATTTTGTATTTATCATAAATTTTGATTTTGGACGATTTTGATTAGACAGCTTCATCACTTCTGAGATTATTTCTGTGATAGATAACTGCCTAATATTTCAGTATAAAACCTGTTCCATAGTATTGAGAAATTGGGACATTTTTGGGACTTTTTGTGTTAACAATTGCCTCGATCGCTAGCCACTAATTACACCAGAAAATAGGTACATATCCGGCTGTCGTCGAAACATAATGATTAATTTTATTTCTCCGAAAGTCTTTTAGAAACATTTAATGAAATATAAGAAGACTTCTTATATCGATTGCATCAACATGAATAGCCTGATAAGCAAATCTTGCCAGTCAACTCACAATGGAATCACGTAATGTGGTTCTAGATAACTTTTGAGACTGGAGATAAAACTTGAAATTCTGTTGCTGTTTTTTTTTTTATTAACAAAACATTAACTTTGTTTTTATATTTTGTGTTAGGGTCATTCGGGTCATTAAATAAGGCTGCAGGAACATCTATAACTTTTGATCGAATCGTCACTGACACTAAGTCAATTCTGTTAAAATGGACTCGTGTTTATTTAAGTTGCATCATAAGGGAGGATTTTAGATGTCCGTAGTTTTCTACAAAATTACAGTTCCCATGTTGCACAATTGAATTATACTTATTCTTTACAAGCAACCGACTATGTGTTCTGTTGTTTTGATAGTACATTCCGAACTAGAAAGACTGATTTTGGCCGATCTTCTCAAGAAGTATGGAGCGTTCAGACAAGTATGGAGTGGTTACAGCGATGGAACGCTCGAAAGAAGAAAGTTTAATTGGCTTGAAATTGGCGAGGAATGAAAACTCAGAATTGAAATGAAATCCTAAACTGTGACTTGAAAATGAAAGCTGTTGATCCGTGTACGTTTCTGCGGAATAGAACCTGTTTCTATTTCGATCAACAAAGTTCAAAATGTTAAATGGCCTACTGATTTCAACAATTAACCGAGCATGATACACCGTTCAACATTTTTTGGACATCAGTCATAATAGACTTCACTTTATGACTCATTCACCTATTAAAAAGCTATTGAGCAATACTTTGTATCCGTGCTGTGGTGGTTCGCCGGAAGCCTAATTACGTGATGTGGGTAAAATCTTCACTAAAAGTGAGTAAGAAGTTCTTTCCTGCGATGCTGTTAATTATGCTATTTAACTTTCGAGTCTGTTGATGAAAGCGCGTTAGGTTCGACGGACCATTCAAATGAAAGCTGTAAAGAATTACCTTGCTACGGTGCCGTTCGAATAGACATTGGAAGCAATTTCTCTTGTTATTGTGATTTTGGCTTTTATCAGATAATCAGTCGGGCCAATTAACAAGGCAGCATATTTTGCGGGATGACAGTAATAGTTTAATATGTTTCTTTCGGCTTTAACAGTCTGAGTCCAAAAATGCGATAATGGATAAAATAAATGCAACATAAGAAGTGGGTGTGAAACGTGTAAAATGTGTGAAATCTGTTAAGCACTACTTTTCTCTAGCGTACTCTGTCGTACTCTCTCATCCAAAAAAAGGAAAATGCGATTTAGGACAGTTTAGATTTGGAAGCACTGGGTATTGAAGAGTGATGAAATAGAGTCGTTGTTCTCAGTATTTTATCAGTGCCGATTGTTGCAAAGTCTAAATCCAATCCTTGAATTATTAACTAACTCCTATAACTTGACATATGCCGTTCGAGCAGGCAATATTCGTGGCAAGTGCTTGATTCAGTCTAAGCCTAAGAAAAACATGAAATATAGTGAAATAACACAACAAAGGGAATTATTAATACCGTTCAGGTCTTCAGCAATATATCTGAAGCTTCATGCGTGACAATTTTATTACTTTTCTCTCATATACATTTCTTTTATCCAACATACAACAATTATGTCTAGGTAAACAGTTCGTTGTCCTTCTTGCTGGGTTTTTCTTCTTGGAATTCTCCTCACAGAAATACCTCATCGACTAGTGGCAATACTAGAGGACATGTCAAAAACAACAACAAACAAAACTGAATCTTTCCTCGTTGCGTTGATCTATTTTAACGGTATATTATTCTGGCTATCATTTAAACTATTAATCAGTTACACTCTTACATATTTGCCACGAATCATTGCGGAGCCATTTAGTAACATCCGCATTTTTCAACAATCAGATCCTTGATGGTGTTCAACGCAAATCCTCCGTCGTCTGTGCTATGAATGAAAGCAATCTGCTTCAGTTTGGAAGCAACACAGCACGGCTTGTCATTGCTTTTGATTCCCCTCTTCTGCAGCACGTATGATTTCAGTATGGAGTGGTTGATGAATTTCGTTTTCTCTGTTTCGCCAGAGCATGTGCCGGAACATTGATAAGCGTTGAAAGATCTGGGAAAGATAATTTTCGCAGACTTGATAAGTTCCCCGGATTCCACGATCATGTCCTCCTTTCTGCAGGCAGTTTTGTTCTCAGCCATCTTTGGGTGTGTTATGTCCCGTTTTGGTCTGCCACCTGAGGATCCTCTGATCTTGACGTCGGGAGCGGAATAAGCCGGGAAAGTTTGTTCGTGGTGGGCTTCGCTGTATACAACCAGCCAGAATTTCGGAGCTTTTATATCACCTGTGATTGCCGTTTCGTTACTGCCCTTTGCGTTGACGAAAACTTTGAACCTGAGAGGAGCATCCTCCTGCGCGATCCACTTCTTTGCCATCTTGGTGACAGGAAGACGCAACCAATCTGACCGATTCGAAGACAGATCTCGAGAAGACACTTTAATACCCGTTCGTGCTTCGTAGATGGACACCGTTATCTTTTCGTTGCCTGCCAATTCGTGGGTTGAGAGGAAGAGCTCTGCTTTCTGAACAGTTTTTGCTGGTGTTCTAACAAGCGATGGCAGAAAATAAAACTCGCCTGTTTCTTGATGCCCTACAAAGGCAAAACATGTTTTAGATTGATTCTTGTTTTCTACCGGCAAATGTATTTTTATTAATTATATACTGAGGGGCTTTTTTGTTCCCGTCAGTTTTCAATCGGGCCGCAAATGTTTTTTTTTAGGAAGCAAGCAATGAAGCTGGCAATTATCAGGCATGCCAAACGAGTGTCTCAGGGGATGCTATGCATTTCGCAAGCAAAGAACACAGGTCAGATGCGTTTTCAAATTCTTTGTTAAACAGTTGTGCATTATTTGAAGTTCAGTTTATTGATTTAATCTTACCATCTTACCAAGCTATTCAGTGTACAATTGTGCATTATGGAAGTTCTTTTCATAGTCTTCGTCATAACCTTGTATGTTACTAAATGGTGCGATCCATTTTGTAAAGCGCAAGAGAATGAGAGGTTTGTTCCAAAACGGTGTTAATTAACAAGGCGACACGTACGTAAGACGTACACAGTGATTCTATTATTTTTTGCAATTTTAACGCCGGAGAAAAGACAATCTCGAGGCTAACAGTCTGCTTAAAACAGACATAAGGCGAACTTTCGGTTGCTTATTGCAACACAGAACAACGAGTATGATGATCCTTTTCAGCTTACATTTTTCTCGAACAATTTCCAGTAAGTACCCCTCTCCATGAGCTTCATTTTCTGCCATTATTTGGTTGTAGAACGTCAGGAGGAAAGAAGGCACCTCAGCTTTGTTATCTTCAAAGTATGAAAGGTCTTTATTGTTTTGCATACGTTTGTCCCCGATCGCCAATGGGCTAACCAAGAAAACTTGGGAGACAAAAACCGAGAGCAAGAGAAAAAGCATCATCTTGATATTTTACGCAAGTTAGGTGGTATCTTAAAGTGGATCCTTCCAATGCCCCAGGACCAAGAAAATGATCCTAAGAAAGGTGTGGCTATTCACTTTAATCCACCCATAACTTCCATTGTAAGCCTTGACCAATAACAATTACGTGTTGTTTGCGTCTATAGTTTATTGTTTTAAAAAAATTAAAGTGTATCCTTTACATGAAGGTCGCAACGTGGTTAACCGACAACTCTCCAAAGCCATTTTTGTAATCCTTGACGAATCAATTCTCACGTTGATAACTAGCTGCCGTCAGCGGACACCCTCGGAAAGAAGAACAAGCGTCCACAACAATTTAGGCGGCTGTAAGGAGAGCTGTCCGGTTGCGAGAATGTCCGCTGAAAAGAGCCTCGAAGAATTGCAAGATTATCTCACGGGGCCATTAAAAAAGGATGCTTTGCTTACTGTTATTGCTCAAAAGTTATCAATATTACTTAAAATACACGTGGTACATTTACGTATGGTTATGTGTTTTTCCCCAAACACAGAGACTTGCCCGAACACACTAAGTGACCTCCAAGGTTATCCTTCCGGCTCACAAAGGAAACCCATATAGACTTACTTATGTCAGCTCTCCCGGACGGTTCCGCGATAGACATAACACACTCTTCCTTTATCTTACGAGTAAGCTACTCCCTTGGTGGGAATCACGAAAATGGCGAGGAGGTGACTGACTCTTTAGATTCATTGCAAGAAAACTTGTAATTGCATGCACGCTTATTTTCTCTTCCGAATCACCCATTATTTTTTTAGAAATCCTGTACAACACCGTGAAGGGTAAGGTGGCCCAAAAGGGTCAAACACAAATCAATTTCCCAAAACACAAATCAATTTACCAAAACACAAATCGATTTCTCAAAACACAAATCAATTTACCAAAACACAAATCAATTTCCCAAAACATAAATCAATTTCCCAAATCACAAATCAATTTCCCAAAACGCAAATAAAAAGGCCGGGCACTACTCAATATTTTATTCGAGAGAGCCTGGAACGGTGTGTGATAAAACTCTTTCCCAGGGTCTTTCGTGCCCAACATTGCGATTGTATTTATATGTTGTTTTTTATATATGTGCTTTTTGCTTCGGGTATGTTTTGCGGTAATTGTGGCAGTTTACTAAAGGAAAGTTTCAAGTTTTGTACAAAATGTGGAAATCCATCGGGCCAGAACTCTGATGCTCGTCCTTGTTGTTGTTATAAAAGGTGACGGGCCTAGCACAAATCCTGCTCGTCGCTAAAAGCATTTTAGCCCAGCTATAGAACAAGTCTACCCCAAGTACGTGCCTGAGAGATTTTTCCTTTTAGACCAAAATAGAGATATAACAGGCCTGTTGTTCTAAATGTTGTCGTTTTTTGATCTTAGGAAAAAATCTCTAGCTGTGATACTGACAGGAGGAATTTACGCTTTTCAGAGCCGTTTAGAATATTTAGTTATGCCGTCGTTTGTTTGCTAGCTCTTGGCAGAACAATGCAGTTTCTTTGGCTGACTTTGAAAGAGTTGCAAGATCAGTAGGTAGTATCCGATTAAATAGGAATTATTCGCTGCTTAGGTTCAGTTCATTTCTCAGTCATACAGATTTTGGAAGATCTGCATAAAAATAATTGTACAATTAAAATTGTCATGTAGTGTCCCGGGTGTAGTGTTTCTAGTTCTTTTATTAGGACTGTTGCCAATAAGCCCGCCGCATTTCCGAGTTACGTTATGCCTCGTTGTCAAAGCGAGGCTAGGTGCACAACCTTTCATATGGAAATGAGTTTTATTTGCATTTGAATAAAATTTCATTTCCATATGAAAGGTTGTGCACCTAGCCTCGCTTTGACAACGAGGCGTAACGTAACTCGGAAATGGCCTATTGCATGGTGACTACCATAATTAAACGAGGAACTGCTTATGAAACCTCGTAATTTTCTGCAATTTTTGTTGAAAGTACCACAACCTCAACCGTGCACAATCTTTTGTTTTATGTCCACACGCTATAGCTGAATAGTTTAACAGAAGGGTTTCTATTGGTCAGTTTTAAAACACATTTCAAAATATATTAATTTGTTCATGGTCAGGGGAAAAAGCGATGAAAAAACATATAACAAAAAAGTTTTGGGGCTTCATAACCACAGCTTTTTATTAACTACTGCTATTTACCTACAAGCAGAGAAAAGGACAATAAAGTCCAGATTTCCATGTTTTTATTTATTAAAAGGCAACTCCTATAAGTAGGAAAATAGATCCAAAGCTTCCTTCCAGTGCCGTGGGCTTTGACACATTAAGGAGTGCCAAGACATGGTTAAAGTAATCTTGAAAATCATTGTTGGAATCAGTCGTTTTACATCTCGATATTGGCATGTTATGATACTTGTCAAGAAAGTCTTAAATAACGCAGTAAGCGATTCTACTATAAAAGTAACCTTCGATTGCTTCCTTCTCTGTGACGTTTTCGCCTGATTACAGTAACCTGTAAGAAGGTATAGCAGTGTCCAACTTCGTCCCACATTGAGAACAGTACAAACATTCTTCTGCAACTTGATGCCCACAGTAACGGCAAAACATTTTACACGTGAATCAATTTAAACTGTGAGAAACATGGTCACATGTAAAAAAACAGCCGCCATGTTAGACGCGGAAGGCCCTGGGAACGAGTTTTATCACAACCGTTCCAGGCTCTCTCGAATAAAATATTGAGTAGTGCCCAGTCTTTTGATTTGTGTTTTGGGAAATTGATTTGTGTTTTGGGAAATCGATTTGTGTTTTGGGAAATTGATTTGTGTTTGACCCTTTTGGGCCACCGTAGTGAAGAGCCCGTCATACGACCAATCCGTAAATACGACCCGGGAATACGACCCCCTCGTCCCCCCTTTAATACGACCACCTTGTTAATGTGACCACCCCGTTAGTACGACCACTTTTGTTCGAACTAAAGTATTGATATTTTCTTACACCTTCAGAACGGTCTTAAACTGTTGTTTTCTTCATAAATTTACAATCTGATTACTTATATTCGAAACGACCCCTTGATATCCAAAACAAGATATAAGTGAAAAATGTTATTTTACTATTCAGCCTTTAACTTTCAACTTTATAACTTCAATCACACGTAAATTAACTTACAATGTTTGTTTCGTCTTATTATAACCTATAATAGATGTGATGAGGAGTCTACGGGAAGCTTACAGCTTGAACTGGTCGACCCCTTCCAGTCACTGTCTATGGTTTACTATGGGCCGAATATTAAGTTTAGACGGCGTTTAACCGGCAAAACCGAGGTCTAAACCAATTTCAATTTCGCCAATCTTAAATGCGCTTGGCATTTCCAAACAAAGATAGAATACTCACAGGAGGTTTCTGAATGAGGCCTTCGAGATTTTAGCATATTTGACAGCATCGGAGGCTCAAGTTTTGTTATTTCAGTCCCCATTTTGATTACGTCAGTCCTTCAACATGGCCGCCGGTAAGTTTGTGACGTCATCCGCACACACACTATACCGTTAAACGCTCAACCTTAATTAGTCTCCCACGCAGCCGTTATTTGTCTCGTCACGCAACGCTCCTCCCCACTAACGGCTGCTCAAACCTGGACCACATTCCTTGCCCATTGTGTTTGCGATAAATTCAATCTTAAATCTTAAACGTTGTTTACTGTAAACATTCTCAAGAAGGTATATATGATAGACTTAAAATGACCTATTCGTAAACAGATACGGAGGCCCATTGATACCACGGTCTAAATTAGACTTCGTTTAAATAACCGACCCTATGTCTCAAGTAGTTGGCCTGGGTCAAAGGCTTTAATCAAGAAAAACAGTTTTACTTGAGATAACTTCAACACAGTGAATGGAACTGAATCGAAATTTAGCGCATGGAAAGGTCTTCTCGTCCTTAACATTTTAAAGTATAATAAGTTTTCCCATAAGTCACGCGGCCATTTTTCTTATTAATATTTTTCTTATTTTTCTTACGGCAATTTTTCTTAAAGAGCAAATATTCGACGAATTGGTGACGGGTTTAAGAGAAAAAATAAAATAAAAATGCTTTTCTGATGCAGATGAAATATTTCCAGCCCCTCACATTTGGAATGATTCGCGGCTCGCTAAATATCCACCACTCCCCATCCCACTTCGGTGAATAGTTGTTAACTGTAATTTTAAAACTTGAGGACAATCATTCCAAACGTAGAAGGTTAAATACGTTCAACCTCCATCGAAAACGCTGATTTATTCAACTGTGCAAAGAAAATTCGCTGGCATATCAAGTAAATCAGAAGCAAAGGACCGTGAACGAAAATGCTGCCGGTGTACGTAGGATCTGTAACAGATCTAGTCAGCCAAAAATAGAGATACGATCAAAGTATAGAGCAAGGCTGATACTACGTAGAACATTTAACGCGACAACGACATGATAGAGCCCAAACTGAAAGCCAAAATGCAACCGTGGACAGCTGTTTCGACCTGTTTCTATCTTTTTGCTGCTACACCGTGCTGACGAGACCCAACCAGGTCGAAACAGCTGTCCACGGTTGCATTTTGGCTTTCAGTTTGGGCTCTATCATGTCGTTGTCGCGTTAAATGTTCTACGTAGTATCAGCCTTGCTCTATACTTTGCTGGCATATCGCCGATTTGCTTAATTAATATATATAGTTAGGCTTGGCCTAACAGCGTTGCCCTCTGAAGACCCTCTGAACAAGCTTAACTAAGATGAAACTTAACTTAGGAATTCTCAAAAACAGTAAGCTTAAGCTTGTTACCCGACCGTCTGCACAGTACATTTAGACCGTACAAAAGTTCACAAAAACAACTTTTTCTCCGTCTAGAATAACTATTACGACTATTTTCCGAATAAAATACACTTGTTGCTTGTCACAAAATGCCCGAGAAACTGATTTGGAAACCAAAATTGCAAAAATACACAAACATATTTGCATAAGGCGACGCGAGTATAAAATCTAAGTCTTGTTTTGTTTACATAAAATCGCTTTTCAATCTATGTAATGAATGAACAAACACATAAAAATGGACAACACAATCTTCTTTCGAAAAATTTTATTCAAATCTCCATTAGTTTATGTTTAAAAGCAAAACGCAAAACGCAAAACGCGCATCAAGGCCGAGCCGTGTCTTCGATGAAATTCAAGAAATTTAAAATACAACTAAATTTAAGCTACACGTTTAAAAACAGTTCTCCAAAACTAACGAGAACACAAACAAAAAGTCAATCACAGATTGATATCAAGATAAATTCCCATCGAAAAATGTAATTTGTTTTACCTTTAAGTCCCTCCGGCGACTACTGTGCTTGGAAATTCTTTAAATCTCCGCTTTGGTGCTGAAATCCGTAAAACGAACCCATCTCTCGCATTACCAAAAACGTATATAGTTCCTCGAAGCAAGATTTTATCCCTGAAAGCTCTTCTTTTTTCACTAAAGCGGCTTCTGAGTATCCCTTAATTAGTATCCCTGTCTTGAGTAGCAAACCACGAAAAAATGCAGGAAAATAACGACTTTAATTTAAACCGTTTTCTCCGCTCAGTAAACACAGCAAAACATCAAAGTGTTTTCCCAGCTGACGTGACATTCGGCCGTGTAAAAAAGCCTCGCTTTGGTTTCAACATGACGTCGTACGCGCATGTTTTGCGACGTCATACGCGCCCGCGAGCTAGTCCTGCGCGACGGAGCTACCTGCGCGACGGCGGAGGGCGGAGGGCGGAGGGCGGCGGGCACACGCGCGCCCGCGAAACATTCCGCTAGCCATGACCATGAAAAATGACAGGCTAGGTTCTATGAGTATGGGGCTGCGCAGCCGGGCCTTCGGTCCGGCGAGTGCTCCGCTATAAACTTTGACCACGTGACACGTCACGTGACCAAGAAGAGGTCAAGATTTACATTCAGGGAAAATTTCAACCTGGTCTAGGCAATCCAGCCGAAGATATTAAGTGTCAACCATATTTTCGGAACAGACTTTAAACCTAGGCCTTAAACTGCCTGAGTATATACAGCTATTTCAATTAACGTTGTCGGATGAAAAAGCTTAAAGCCAAGACCGCAAAGTAATATAGGGTTTTTATGCATACATTTACCCAAATCAACAATTGAAAGCTGAAGCAAAGGCAGTTGTTCCAATTTGTTTGGAGAAAAGAAAAAATTAACCGTTGTGTGTTCATTGTTCTCCACATAACCTATAATTTGATCATTTGACGTTGTTGTTTTGCAGGGAGCGGCAAAGAAATGTACCAAAATGTAAAACGCACGTGCAGAGGCATGTTTTCGCTCATTAAACCTATTGTTTTGTGCCGTTCTCTCTGCCGTCGACATTATGGCTCCTTAAGCTCGATCGCTCCCTAATGCTTTAATCTCTCCACACTGTCAAAGAAAGGAACGCTTCGATCGAAGGCAATAAGATTCGCGTCTGTTTTTGTTTCGTAAGAGCACGGAGACAAACGTCATTTTCCCGTCGCACCCGCACTGCCAACCGGAAAATAGAATGTCTATTAACAACTACCATACCACCTTGCGGCCTTGGCTTGTAGGCTTTGAGCTTTCATCCGACAACGTTAATTGAAATAGCTGTATACTGTACCTCATAAATGTTAACAGTAATACGATATTTAATAGATAATTACTGAGGCTCGCAGCATTATTAGGAATTGCAGGCAGCTGAGGGCGCACATTTTTAATATTAATATTTTAATATTGCAGCGTGCACACTGCAATATTAAAAATATTGCAGTTAGTCTGTTTTAGTACGTTTAGTATTACCCCTGATAACTTCTCCTGCAAATAAAAAGTACCGTCCCCATTTTCCTCAGACACTTGGAATTAAAACACCTGATCACGCTGCAATCGTTGATATAATGCATACAGAGAGAGAACAATAAGATTTGATGAGGAACAGTAATTATATTAGGTCTATTGCGGCTTCGTGGTTTATTTTGTTGGTTTTAATGAAAGAAAGGCTTTTCAACATCTCATAGATAGCATCTAAACGTTACGTTAACCGAGCCGTTCTATTCTCTTTCACTACGTTCAGCCGAATAGAATACGTGTCTATGATATGCTAAATGATAGACTGCAAGCTGTCCCTTTTCACTTTCGCTCGCTAAGGGCTGGTTCCCACTAGCGACGTAATCGGAAGCGGAGTCGGAGTCGGAAGTGTAAGGAGCCTTACGTGCTAGTGCAAATCAAAAAACGGAGTCGGAATCGGAAGCTCGACGGAATCGGAATCGGAAGAATCAGAAGGTTTCCTTTTTCTTCCGATTTCGCTTCTGCTTCTGTCGCTTACTATCCGTTTCCGTCGTTTTGATTTCCACTAGATCGTAAGGTTCTTACGATTCCGATTCACAAGAATGGTAAGTTTGCTCAGACAGGCGGTCAATAAATCAAATTTCACGAACTGCAATCCACTTCAATCCTTGCAATCCTGCACTTTGAGGAAAGATTGCGTGACGAGCCCTAAGGACGTCTGCGTTAGAGGCTATATATTTGGTGGCATTTGGCGATATAATGTGGAAATAAGCTAAACGAAATTTTGCTGTTTCGCCGGGACAGTGTCCCTTTAACATCCAGGGAAGTCATTTGACAAACACGCGCGCACTTGGTTTGGACAACATGTTTCCGGGCATGGTCAGTTTTTTCGCGTCCGGCGTGTCGCATTGGTTATTATGTTCACTTGTTTTTGTTTTACAGTCGGAAGAATCAGAATGTTTCCTTTTCCTTCCGATTTAGCTTCTGCTTCCGTCGCTTACTATCCGCTTCTGTCGTTTTGATTTCCACTAGATCGTAAGGTTCTTACGATTCCGATTCCGCTTACGATTCCGCTTACGTCACTTACGTCGCTAGTGGGAACCAAGCTTAACCGCTCTGATCGCAGATCGCGTATATTTGCTCTTCCGCTCCCCTATTCAGAGAGAATAAGCTATTCACTTAGCTTTCTTAGCCCCTGATGAAGGTTAGTTTTGTCTAACCGAAATATCGGGCAAATATTATTAAAAGAAATCGAACGAATTTGCTGTCTGATCAGCCTTGCATGTTAAAGTTTTTTATTCAGAGAGAGACTGCTAGCAGTCTAGCTAAATGAATACAACCAGTATACAACTGTATAGGGAGAGGCCGACCAGCCGTAAAAGCTTTATTCGCTTTCATGCGAATCAAAACACTTTTCATTTTACAATAAAAATCATTAACACTGTAAAACAAAAACAAGTGAACATAATAACCAATGCGACACGCCGGACGCGAAAAAACTGACGATGCCCGAAAACATGTTGTCCAAACCAAGTGCGCGCGTGTTTGTCAAATGACTTCCCTGGATGTTAAAGGGACACTGTCCCGGCGAAATAGCAAAATTTCGTTTCGCTTATTTCCACATTATATCGCCAAATGCCACCAAATATATAGCCTCTAACGCAGACGTCCTTAGGGCTCGTCACGCAATCTTTGAGGAAAGATTGCGTGACGAGCCCTAAGGACGTCTGCGTAGGAGGCTACCAAATATACAACTTAGTTGGATGAAACGATTCTATAGAGCAAAACAAAAGCAGTAGTTTAGAGATAAAGTGCAGGATTGCAAGGATTGAAGTGGATTACAGTTCGTGAAATTTGATTTATTGACCGCCTGTCTATAAAGCAAACTTGCCATTCTTGTGAATTTTTTTAATTTTTAATTTTTTTAATTTTGTCGTTTAGTTCATACTTCTTTGCTTCTATCACTTTTAGTGATGGTTTCTTATAGCATGCGCGATTTAGGGGTAACACTTATTCTTTTGTTAAAACAATAGAATATTAGAGCACAAAAGAACGACAATACAATAGAATACAATACCATAGAATATATTAGAATACATAATTTTACCTAATACAATGAATGTGTACAATGTACAATAGAGCTAACACCCTAAATCGGGCATCATATGTGGTTTCTTCCAATTTCTCAACTCGTTAATTATATTCAAAAGGTTATTAGCCAATCGGAGTATTCCATTTCGGTCAGGTAAATGTACCTTGATACCCATTGAAATCAGATCAAGAAATCGCCGATTAGTTCAAAAACTGTTCAAGACACTGATCAAGACATTTGAATTTTAATTATTAGCAACCTGAAAAATCAGTTACAACAGGAGCCTATTACCCCTGAGTGTGTAACTGCCATTAATTCGTGCAACGGCGTTTTTACAAGTAGGTTTATTTTTAGATGAGGCTTTCCGTGCACAGGCACAGTATGTAAGTTGCACGCTCCGGGGTAATAGGCTCCTGGTTACAATCACACAATTATTAATTAGCGTCTTCATCTCTGCATTTAAAGCACGTCGAAAGATCCCAAACCTAATTAATCAAACAAGAAGAGCATGTTACTTTAATAATAATTTAAAAGTATTCCCGAGAGAAATAATACCAAACAAGCATACAAAACTTTGTTTAATTTCCCATACCTTTTATCCTGAGCATCAAGTAGATTCAATGCCTCGACGCCATTTTGGTCTTCCAAATGACGCTTCAGACCACAAACTATTCCGTACAAAGTTCTGGGTGGATACCTTTCACCCGCTTTTTTTTTTTGCTTCTTCCATGACAAAGTGAAATATCACGAGCCATCATGCCACCATGCCACCATGCCACCATGCCACCATTCCACCATGCCACCATGCATCAACTACTGATCAGTTTTGCTTTGGGGAACGTATAGAAAAAAATAAAAGTCGAAAAGTTTTTAAAAAGGGACATTTCAAAATAGTAATTTCATCGAATCAAAGGAAAGCAGCACACAAAAACAAATAAAGCAACGTCCGTCAAGTCTAAAAGAGAAGCATTTTGTTGTCCAAATGCAGCCACTAAAAGCTTCAAATCGTCATCTGTGACAGGTTCCCTGATCCTTTTGGAAGCAGATCGGCAGGCATCGTCAAAATCGTGAAGAACAAAAAGACGAATCACAAGGATTTCTGATCCTGTAAAGATCATGAAAATGCTTAAAGACGTAGAAAGTGTTACGAATAGTACCTTCCAATGACCAATTGCCAAAGCAACAATTGCTTTGGTCATTGGTAATTGGGCATTGGCATTTGGGCATACGGAACACGATGCAATGCTTTGCTTGAGTGACCGCCAAACAATAGCTACCCGATGCCCAATTACCAAGGACCAAAGCAACCTTTATTGAATTAGGTATACAATGTATATCGAAATTGGGCTATTTAGACCCCAGGACTGGCCACCTTTTGCTTCCATATATGGAGATGGGCACAGATGCTTCTTAAGGCCTGGCTAAACTAGAAAACATTGTTGCGGAAACATTGTTTCCTGTAATGTTTCCGGGGTGGCTAAATTAACCACTCTAGCCTTTGAATAGGAAACCATTAGCACTTACCACACCGGCATGCACTAAGTCAGTTTTAACTCTATCTGAAAAAAGTATTTGCTTGCTGGAAAACTGTCGCCTAACCAACGACATCATCTAGAAAAGGAGCTATCAATGGGAATAGCCCAGCTTCTCCATTGGCGAATCAGAGACCGAAAAAAAAAACTTAGTAACGACATAGGAAGCCGATGACAACCCAAAAGGCAGGACCGTGAAAAAGAAGAATTGAGTGTGGTGCGATTAGTAGTACCTTGGATTTGGTTAAATGACAATAACTTTTAAATGCTTTACCTATTCCATATAAAGTGGCAACATTGGCGCGAAAACCGATAAGGCCGCGTGCGTTTTCCCACCTTTTTTCTGGTCTTAACGAAAACACTCGTGTATTTTAAGAATTTTTCATGCGTGAAATTTCCTTTTCGATTTTGTTACTGTTTTTTGTGGAATGTTTTATATAAAGCATTTGAAAATTATTTAACCCAATCCTCGCTTGTTTTGTCCAGGGATGTTTAAGGCTTGGGAACCCACCGATTAATTTCCTCCCGATCTTGTTTGATAAAATGCGTCGCGTGGATCAGATAATATCCTGTGCCCGATCTGATATTTATTTCGAAGACCATTAAAAGAAACAAATCGGTCAAAGTTTGGACTAACTTCTAATTTTTTCATAGAAGAAAAAGCCGATTTGCAGAAAAAATAAATAGAAATCTGGTCAGGACAAATGCGATTCCAGGAAACACCAAAAATTCCACAAAACATGGTGTTAACATTTGAAAGATACATGTAAGAAAAAGTTACGAAACAAGATTCGTTTTCAGCGTAGGCAAACTGAAATTAACTTATGATGGCGGTAATTTCAATTTTGTTTTACTACAGTGTAATCAATATAATTCAACTTTCTATACATCGACATTCGTCCAACTTTTTGCGTGGAGAAACTTCCTTTTTAACACGATCGGTAATACGCGTTTGGGTTCTCTTGATTATAAATAAATAGATACCTTCTGGCTTCGTGGTATTTTGGAGGATAATGTCCTTGGCTGCATGAAGGGTTTTTAGTTCTCTTGATAAAAATAAATAGACCCTTACGGCTTCTGGATTGCTGGTATATTGGCTCTTGTACTGAATCTGTCCCTTGACTTAAATGCAGTAGACAAAGTCAGAGTTCAAAATTGTTGACACTTAATTATCTTCAATAAAAAATGTTTTTACATACAACAACCTGTAAGAAGTAAGCAGTTAATTGGTTTTGAGACTTCATTGCTTTTTAAAATTGATGGTATGAGAGTAAAAACGCTCGATTTTCTTCCTTCCCACTGTGAAACATGTCGACGGAATCGTGTAATGTTACAGGCAATTAAAGGTGTTTTTAACTTCTGAGTTTGTGGCTGGATTCTTATCTAAATTGTCTCCATTTAAGTGAAAGCTATTGAGTACTAAATACTTTTTTCTGATGCTGTTTATTATGCAGTAAAAGGTGGTTCTAATTTTTGAGACACTTAATATAAAAGTGTCAGTGACCATTCGAATGTTGAGTAGTTCTTTACTGCGATGTTGTGGTTATAATTTTTTAGTCCGCGGATGAAATCCTGAATTATGTCGTTTCGAATTAATGTTATTGAGGTGACTGCCTGTGATATGCTGTTGATGATTTTTCAGTTAAAGGTGATTCTAATTTTTTAGTCTGTAGATTAAATGATGGAGTGTGGCCATTCTTCAAAATGAAAGCCGTGAAAGTGTCGGTACATCACCGGTGGTAAGGTTACTATGCAAAAAAAGCGGTTCTACGTTTGTAAATGTTTTTACGTCTGTGGTCAGACACGGAAAGGTTAATTCTACTAAACACTTCTTTGTTGTGGCTGAGTTTGGTCATAGTACTTCCATAGTGGATAAAGGATTTAAAAACAATTTTCAAACTCATATTTCGACACTGAGAGGGCTAAATTTCACTCTTAATGGAAATTTCCAAGACCATGATTAGTTTGTGGTTAGTATAAGCACAATTCTCTTGGCCCAACGCTTGTTTTTTCTGCTTGTGTGATCTTCAATCGAGCACTTCACGCAACGAGGGTGTTGAATAACTCAGCAGGTCTGCGCTTTGTACGAATCATTTCTAATCAAAACGCTGCGTGTCTGACTAGCGGGTTGGTTATCAACCTGTATTCAACTGCATTGACCCTGTTCTTTCACTGCAAGCGAAAATTCATTAAGAAAGCAATTAACGCTAAAAAGTCCTTGGGGGTTAATTCTCTCGCCAGCATTATTTCCATAGTATTCATTCTATTCGCAATTAAAAGGCTGTTGTTCTGTCCCTTAAAGAACATAAAATGGGTCAGTCTCTTTAGAAATCTTTTAAAAGAAAGTAGATACAACATTTATAAGCAACTCACGACTCTTGTATGGGCAATTGACCGGTTGAAAGAACATTTTTAAACACGTCGTTGTTCCTGGTTCTTTTTTCAAACTGAAAGTATCTTATTTGGGCAAATTCATATGCAAATTTTTTGCGGCGTGTTGTTTTCGAGTCCGAGATGGCTCGTGATAAATGTCATGAAAAGCAAGTAAAAATGTTTAATTATGTCTAAAAAATTGATTTAAAAGTTTTTCATTTCACAGCGACACACGAGACTTCTAGTTTAAAATATTTTGAACCAAAAGATACTTTTTTCATGGGATTAAACTCAAATCCAAATTAGCTATTCATTTAGTATTCATTTAGCCACCAGTAGCTGTTTGAAGATTGAAAGGAAATTAATGACTGCAAAGGGCGTCATGGCGTTTCAGTTTTCCGCTTATACATGCAGTGATTGCTTCATGATTTGACAAACAGCGACTAAAAGCAGGAAGAAAAACCATTACACAGGTCATGCTTCGAGTTGTTAAGTCTGTGCTAAACACAAGTCCGGGAATGATAAATAACAATTTCTTATTAGCACGTGCTGTAACTGGCTTGTTAACAACAAAAACTACAGATAAGTGAATTATTTCAACAAGGAAAGTAATAAGAAAGAGATAAGAACTACATGCTACTAAATTTCTATTGCATTTTTTATTATTTTTCAGCCAAGGAGATCTAGATAAATAAAAAAACATACCAATCGCAATTCCGGTCGGCATTTTCAATAGGCTTTTTTAATTAAAAGATGGCGGATTAATGGTCTTGACAGGTCGAATAATATATGTACCTTGAACGTGCTTAGCTTTTGAGGGGGTGGAGATTCGAGTGTTATGCCCGAGGGACGGAAACCATGCGAAAAAACCGCCACTAAAATCCAAGGCCGTTGCTAGCATGAGGCGAACCGAGGCATTTGCCTCGGTAAAAATATAATTTTGTACATTAAGCATTAGATCTCTTTTGTAAGAGGCTTTGTATGAAAAAATAAATGTGTTTTCTTTTTCTGATATTGCCTCGGTAAGAATTTTCGTTTAGCTACGGCCCTGAAATCTACAAACAGAACATTGAGAATAAAGCTCCTTTACTGAAATAGCTTTTTAATTCCTACATAGACAAGATTTCAACTTCTTCGACAAACACAGTGTTAATGTGCGAGAAAGACAATAAAAATTATTTCTCTCGAAAAAGAAATACAAGTGTGAAAGTGTCCAAATTAATCCAGAGACGATACTAGACAATGAACTCAACAAACAAAATACGTTTTCTTTAAGAATCGTTTTTTCTTAATTCTAGTAGCTTTAAGAATTGAACAACCTCGACTTGTTAGCGATATAAAGGCGTATTCTTTATCGCTACTCGCACAAAAAAACCGACATGTTGTTTTGACAATCGTTCTCTGTGCGTTTCTTTGAATTACGCTGCGTGTGTCAGTCACAAGGTAGAAGAAAGAGAAAAGAAGAGAATTGTTTCTATTTCCTCGCTCTTTCCGGTATCATGTCGAGAAAGAAATGATTTTAAATTGGGATGGATGAGCAGATTTTCAATTATGCGTTGTGAAACCTTGCCGGTCACAGCTACATATCGCGCGTTCAGTGCTAGTTAACTCACTTAATTCAAGCACACTAAACGGTCAGTAAGAAATATATATTAAACTGTTGTTAAAGAAATCTTTGGTTTTCTGTTTCAGCTGTTTCCTGTTTTCTCAGCTACAGCAGGTGCAGTTTCACGCAGTGGCTTGAAAAAGGGTCCAGCCGCGGCTTAAATCCGTGTAACAATTCTAGAAAAGAACTTGATACTTAAATAACCGCCATTGGTCTCGGGTTCAAATCAAACAGCTAGGAATCCACCGTGACTAACTTCTGTAACTTTTCAACCATCTCAGGCGTTTATTTAACGGAGACAATTTATTTTTATTGGGTTTTGTGTTTTCCCTTCTTAACCACAATGGTCTCTTGCTTGAGGGCAAATGCAAATTTCCGAAAACCAAAAGTATGATACGAGTCAAAACAGCCTGCACTAAATGATTTCGGTCGCTTTCCTTTTCTGTTTTGTTTGTACGCTTCGTAACCATTAAATACAAATATACCAGATAAACTTTGGATTGCTGCTCTTTCGTGTCGAAAAAGAATACGCTTCCCTCTCAGGTTTGAGCGAACTTGAATACACAAGATCTCAAGATGTATGACACTTCGATCTTGTCAGTTCAGTCGACCGTTCCGTAAATTATATAGTTGCTTGTGTTTTGTGAATGTAATTTTGGTCCTTAATCGCCAGTTTAGACGAACGGTCCTTCGATAATTTCATCTTTTACGACCTGTTAAAAGTGAAATGGCAATATCACTCAATGAAAAATTTTCAAAGAGATACGAATGTAAACTTGAGTAGCAGTCTTTGTTTTTTTCTCTTTCCATGTCGGCGCCATTTTAATCAGACAAATAAGTGTTTATACGCACCACAAGAAGTTACATTATCCTTGGTTTTATTCACAAAAGGACGACAGTGTTAAATTTGAGCCTGAGCGATTCCTTTGAATTTACTTTTGAAAATCACTATATTGTGTTGTTCAAAAGACATAACCCTTTCATTGTATGGTTTTTATAGCTTCTTGTACAGTCAGCGAGTAATTTCACCATTAAATTTGAGTTGAATAGATGCAAGACAAAAGAGTAGACATATCAAACTACGATTTCAATGCGTGGTAGACATTGAAGGTTGCGTTCCTTTATCGTGGTTTTCGTGGTAAAAGATCAGTACATTTGTGCTGCTTAAGTCGAAACATGTTACCTAAAGCTCAGAAAATTTAAACTACCAGTTTTTAGACTCGCATTTTTGTCAAACAAAAGCGTTCTTGTCAAAATATCGCCGTTGCCTTTGGAGACCAAGTCCTCAAAGCTCGTGTGCTTGAATTAAATGTTTCTTTTCTCCTGTTAAATGAAACATAATCATTGTAGTGTTGCGGGTTATTTTAGCATTTGAGTATTTGACCTTCTTCGGGTAACTAGCCTCAAATCTTTCACAAACAATTGACGCACAAAGTATAACAGAATATTCATACTTTATTAGTGCGATAACACTCAAAAGTGTTTTGTGTGTATGGTCATAAACAAAATCCAATTTTCACTCTGGCATGATTAACCGCCGCGTAGAAAGTACGGGCTATAAAATTCACGAACACATCAGAAATACATTCTACCATGAAAAACGACGGCCAAATTTACCCGCCATCTTGGTTCGAGGTGTGAAACCTTGAATAAATAAATCAAACAAAGAACTACTTTCTCGATTAACGCCGTTTAGCTGCTAGAAGCGTGCAAACACCAAATCAGTTAGATAAGAAAATAAGTGATCAAAATAATTTTCTGTCCAAATTGAATAGGAGCGGTCAGAGGTTTTATTCAATTTGTTATCTAGCCCTCTACGTGTGGTTTTCACTAATCAATCAACTTCGAAAAAGATTCGCGCTAGAAACTAAACTAAGCTAAGAGATTGCGGATTGATCAAAAGCATCACTTTATAATCCTATCGACTCATAGTGTTTACAATGGTTCTTCACAAAAAAGTAAATATAAACTCAGCTAATAATTGAATGTCAAGTGTTGAGTAGAAATTCTTTTTGACACATGAATTGCTAAGATAAGCTGTCTTTGTACCGTTAGATACACAAAGCAGTCAAAGCTATACATGCCGTTGTGTGTACAGTTGTGGGTACGGCGAGGTTGATTCTGTGACTTGCTGAGCGTGAATGTTCTGCGCGGCAGTGCTGAACGCGGACACGGCGCTTGTCGCAACTGGTCCTGGCTCCATGGCGCTGCTGTAAAGATGGCTGGCGTGTCCGTGCGGTCCCGCCGTTGGAGAGACCATCATTTCGCTCGGGCGTACTTGATAAGACAGTTCATGCACGCTGTTAGCATGGCTCGGCGGTGGAGGAAAAGCGTGTGTTTGTCTCTGAGCATGTACAGCAGCCATATCATACATCGGGTAAGAGGCGTGTTGAGGAGGCATTTGATAATACTGAGGATAATGCATAGATTCTGGCGCCATCGTCGGCGGGTAGGCTGACAGCTTCATTGCAGCGGCCGCATGAACAGCGTTTTCGGTTCCCGCGTAAGGAAACGAATACGTTGATTTCTTCATGAGCTGCTTCTGTTTTCGCCGCCTGGGTTTGTACTTGTAATCGGGATGTTTTTGGCTATGTTCCTGTTGTAGCCGCTTTGCCTCGTCAATGTACGTCGCTTTCTCATCATCCGGCATAATTTTCCACTTGGCTCCCAGAATTTTGCTGATTTCGGAATTATGCATCTTTGGATTGTCCTGGGCCATTTTTCTCCGTTTCTCTTTTGACCAAACCATAAATGCATTCATGGGCCTCTTAATGTGGTTTGGATCTTTACCGCTCATGGTTGTCACAATTTCTTGACCTCTTTGTCCAACTAGACTAGCAAGTGAATAGCTGACCGTGTCAACAGACCCTTCTCTGAGAACAAGGCTTTGGTTTCGTGTGTAATATTCAACAAAGCTATTTACATTTCTGGCGTTGCATGTGAACAATAGAGTTTTTAGAAATCTTTAATTACCATAATCATTCCAAACATCAAAAGGACAAAACACAATAGAGCAAGTATTCAACATATTTACTTGAATAATTAATTATTCTAGAGATGCTTTCATTGCTCTTTCTAATCTCGGTAGTTTCTGTACGTCTTCCTTGTTCAGTTTTCTAACCGCTGTGCGCCATGCCTTACGCAGCGATCTTTTTAAGTTGTTTTTTCGCGTAAAAAGTTTCGTTGCTTGTTAAACCTCATTTTCATTACCTCACAGCTGGGTTCTCGAGGCTAAGATTAATCATTTCAAAGTTAATAACATGTTTGCTTTAATATTTATGTCCAATTTAAGTGAATATTGGAATAAGTGTATTTCGAACTGGCAACGGGACAATGGGAATTTTCATCGCGTTGTTGATGTACGGACAGATTAAAGAGAATATAATTTTCCCCGATAATTTAAGTGGAGGAAATAAAAAATACGCTTCAAAGGCCCCAACCGTGGGCAATTAAAATGGAGGCCTCGCCAGTAATTCGTATTCATAATAATCACAGCGTTCTTGAAAAGTTCTGTGACAGTTTGTATTGTTATGCAGATGAATCAATTTCGAAAAAGCCTACAGGCCTTTTGACGCTACGAATACAACTCCGTTATAGATCAACGAGATTCGTAAACCTGTGATAACAATTCTTCAGCAAATATCGAAAGTAAACGCTGAAGTCATATAATGCCACCATTAATATTTACTCAAAACTCGACCATAGAGACAAATTTAAATAGTAATTAAACAAGTTTGTTGCACAATAGACCGACAATATAATCCCTCATATTCCACTTGACCTAATTTTACCAAGTTCCATTGAAAGGATGTTTCTCTAAATTCTGACACTTTTATAGACCAGACGAGAGCTGATAATGATTACATGATAAAGAAAATAAATCGCATTGAAACAAAACGAACAAGAAGGAGGCTTTTGAACAATTTTGTATTTGGAACGAATTAAGGTAACAAAATAAGCTCTCTTAACGGAATTTTACATAACAGAAGAATGCGAAATGAGATAAATTGGCTAGCTTGTTAAGTTTGTAAGGCTTTGTTTTTTGTTTTTGTAGCATTTGAACGGAGTATAAGGTGGATAGTTAGTAGAAATGAAAAAGAAAATTCATTTGAGATGCCAAACCTGTTAATTACCCAGCTTTCAAAAACTCATTACTTGATGGCGTTAATTAACAGGCGTACATTGAGGAAAAAGCTATTGTCAGCAGATGGAACAGATCTGCGGATAAACAGTATCAGCGCGCAAACAAATATCTTTTTTTTTGTTTAATTTTAAAAAAAAAATTACACCCTGTTCTACACAGCACAAAAAGTCAGAGAAAACGAAGAATGTTAAAAGGTTTAGGAGTTAAAAGACAACACATATTTGTTTGTGCCATTGGAGCTGGAGTTTATTGATCCAGTAGACTGTTTGTCCTGGTTTTTTATTTTAAAACTTACGTTTCTTTAATGGGACATAATCCTTTGTTAAATTGTATTAAAAATGACACTTTTGCGCGACTTCAACAGATCAAAGTATATTATCCAGGCCAGCCATCAGTTTGGAACTGAAGAACCATTCTCGTCCCCAGAGCCGCTTGGCCCACTTAACCGCCGGAGCCTGAGTACGAGGGCCAAGGGGCCTCTTGACCATCGTACTCAGGTTCCGGCGGTTAAGAGGGTCAAGCGGCTCTGGGGACGAGAACGCTGAAGAACGCAACCCGTCCTCCTCTCTGAATTAACGATTATCGTTAATTCTTAAATTGCTCCGAATTAACGATTATAGTTAATTCCGAACACTGACAGTCTGAAAGGAATTCTGGGAAATCAGCATTTTTGTTGAAAAAGAACAATCCTTAGTGTTCGGACAGGACTCGAACCTACGACCCTACGACCCTTCGCTGACTTATCCTCTCGTCTAACCACTGGACCACCACGCTGCTGGTTGAGCAAACCTCAATTTTTTAACATAATAAAATTCATGTGCTTATTCTACACCCTTTAGTAAGCCTATAAAATCACTCGCTTGAAAATAATTTTAGAAAGTAAATGAAAAAGCTTGATCACCAAACCTCAGCAAAAAGCTAACCATTTGAAATCAGCGCTTAGGCCTAATCACTGTAGATCAATGATATTCTATGTAAGACTCAAATAAATATCTTGCAGATATAATTTCCCATCGCCTTGTTGTTCGGTAGTCTAGTGGTAAGAAGACGTTCCTAGTAGCGGTAGTTCCGGGTTCGAATCCCGTAGTCCAAATAACATGTTTTTTTTTATTTCTTCTTTTCTGAAATGTCCTGGGAACAGTGTTCGGAATTAACTATAATCATTAATTCGGAGCAATTTAAGAATTAACGATAATCGTTAATTCAGAGAGGAGATCATGTTGGAAGAACGAGAAGAACTGTCCAACCTCGGCTCCAGGGCCCTCTGCGCTTCCAGACAAGGCTGCCAAAATACTCCAGGGATCCTGGAGCACTTTGTCATGTAAAACCTGATGAAATGTCTTCGTTTTGTTCTGACAACGGTTTCAGATTCCCAGGAAATAAAAAACGTCTTTAATCGCTGAAAAGAACTGCTCCGTAAACACTTTCATCGTGTGTCACGTGACAAAATACTCCACGATTCTTGTAGTATGAGAAGACCCTGGGGACGAGGTTGAGAACTGTCAAATACCGACTAGCGACAAAGGAAGGCACCCAGAGGATACATATGCATGTACACTGCACATCTATACTTGGTAAAGGTACTACAACGAGTACCATCACGCCAAAAAAGTGCTAAGCGTAAGTGTAGGTGAAGATACTTGCGAAGTACAGTGCATGACGGAATTACTAAAGGATCAGAAAAATGATAAAATTCAGAAAAAAGTACGTATTCCGAGGGCCTGCTTAATTCTACTGAAAGGTCCGAACACACAGTGAAACTTTTCTTGCAACGGTCAGTTGCGTTGCGAACGATTTTTTGGGGGTGTCACATGATGCAATTTGTTGCGCGCAACGTCGCAAAAGTAGAACTCGATTCGTGTTTCCAGGCCTTCAGGTGCCTTCGCAATTCATATCACTGGTAAAGCGTTCCAGTCTTGTATCGTTCTAAGGTAAAACTGTTCCCATGGGTATTTACTAGGTGTGCCAAGATTTTTACAACGAGTGTTGTCACAATGCCTTGTAATATAGTACAGTGACCAGGATACGTAGATAACTGTGTATCTGAAGAACCAAGTTGCCTTTTACTGCACTGAATATAATCTCCAGGCGATGACATTTGCGACGTGATTCTAATGAGCGCCACCACATCATGCTTTTCTCACGGCTGTAATTATTCGTTCTCCAGCCAAAGTACTGGGTTTGAAACCTGACACATCAGCTAATGGAAAGATATTTTTATACGGCACTGCAAAATAACCAAAAATACCCAAAAATAGAATACTTTAAAAAAGTAACAAAACAACATGCAACAAGTGAAATTACAAGGTCTTTTGTCTCTATTTTATTTATTTCATTTTCTGTCCTTTTCCTTTATAGCGGAGCACTCGCCGGGCCGAAGGCCCGGCTGCGCAGCCCCATACTCATAGAACCCATGCTCGACATTTTTCATGGTCATGGCCAGCGGAATGTTTCGCGGGCGGCGTCTTTAAATGTGTGTCCGTCCGAGCGTTGGGCAGGGCTAATTCGCGGGCGCGTATGACGTTGCAAAACATGCGCGTATGACGCCACACGCGCGGCTACACAGCCGTCAGCTCGGTAAACACTTTTTAAAGTTTTAAAAAAGTTGGATCTTTCGCAGTGTTTAGCTGAGCAGTAAAGTCGTTACTTCCCTACATTTTTTCGCGGTTTGCTACTCAAGACAGGGATACTAATTAAGGGATACTCAGAAGCCGCTTTAGTGGAAAAAGAAGAGCTTTCGGGGATAAAATCTTGCTTCGAGGAATCCTCGTGCGTTTTTATCAATGCAGGAGCAATGCGGGGAGATGCCTTGTTTTTATTACGGATTTCAGAACCGAAGAAGCGGAGTTTTAATGAATTTCCAAGCAGTCCAGTGACTTAAAGGTAAAATAAATCACATTTTTCGATGGGAATTTATGTTGATATCAATTTTTGATTGACTTTTTCTTTGTGTTTTCTTAAGTTTTGGAAACCTGTCAATGAAACGTGCTCAAATTAAGTCGTGTTGTTATCCTGAATTTCATCGAGGACAGCCCCTTTTTTTTGTTATTCAAATGTGCCAGCCACTGGAACAAAAGAACCCTTTGTTTCGGCAGCCAATAAGGCTCTGGTTGGCACATTAATAACAATTGTTGACGTCATTGATAACCTCCCTATAAATGGAACGTGTTTTACTTTTAAACATAAACTAATGAAGATTTGAATAAAATTTTTCGAAAGAAGATTGTGTTGTCCATTTTTATGTGCTTGTTCATTCATTACATAGATTGAAAAGCGATTTTTAATATGTAAACAAAACAAGACTTAGATTTTCTGTCTTCACTCGCGTCGCCTTATGCAAATATGTTTGTGTATTTTTGCAATTTTGATTTCCAAATCAATTTGACAAACAAAAACTGTATTTTATTCGGAAAGTAGTCGTACCTGTTATTCTAGACAGAGAAAAGTTGTTTTTGTGAACTTTTCTACGGTCTAAATGTACTGTGCAGACGGTCGGGTAATAAGTCTTGCTGTTTTTTGAGAATTGCTAAAATTGAAAAATAGCCCGGTCGTCAATCTTAATTCTTGTGCTTCCGACCTTTCACCTTAGTTAAGTTTCGCCTTAGTTAAGCTTGTTCATAGTGCTACGCTGTTAGGCTCTGCCTATCTATATATATTATATTATTTTAGCTTCCTTTTCCATGTATATCTATATCTCTTCAAAATTTTAATTATAGCTCTCTTCTCTTTAATTGTAAATGTAAAGTGTGGATGTAAAAAGTGAAAATATTAAATAAAAGTTGCATTTACGGGAAAAACGAAACGAGCGGCACGCCATGCACCCCTTCACGGTATTAAGTGCATCATGGGTAATCGGGGCAACATTTGGAAAATATGAAGATTTGTTTGGAAATTGAAAGCCAAAAAATGTATAATCGAATATATATGTTGTACCTTTCTCCTTTCAGTACCTAACTTGAGTTAAAGAAGCAACAGAATAAATTTCGAGACCGTAAAAAATACCTCTCTCGCAATCACAATTCAATCACTCACGACGACGCCGATTTCCCTTTCGTAAACAAGCGATGCCATTTTTAACGGTCGATGCTATTTTTAACGGTCGATGCCATCATTAGCATTCATTAGTAACCAGGCCTTTTGTAATGGTCGATGCCATTTCTCTCTTGTCTATGCCTGGATTGGGATGAAAGTAGGCTATCATTATTAGATAAAACTTGCCGGTTTAGGTAAAACGATTATTAGATCTAAGCTAGAATCGCGGTTAGGTAAGATTTAGGGTTAGGGTGACCCGTTATTGATATATATTAAGAAAAGCACCTTTTATAATTAAAATTTTCTTGGGTTTGCTGGATCAACCCAGTGGTCTAGTGGTGAAGGAGAGATGCTAGGATGTAGAGGTTCCGGCTTCGATTCTTGGTAATTTATGCATTTTTCTTTTTATGATAGAAAAAAAAATTCTAAAATTGGTGACAAATTTTCTAAGTGTCGCTAAAATGGCATCGCTTGTTTACGAAAGGGAAATCGGCCACGACGACAACCGAGCAGCGATGGTGGCACAAAACAACAGGTCCATTTATCGAAAACGAGCGTTTGACATTTTGATACATTTCTTTGCTTTTTCCTGCAAAACAACAACTCCGAAGAAAGGAGTTTTCGAGTCTCTAACGTTACTTCGTGGCTATCTTTTGAAACTTAAAGGGGCTATGTCGCGAAGTGTCATGCAACCCGACCCTACAAACTTGAAAAACGTCTGGCGGCCGTTTTTCAAGTTTACGCCATCGCCGTGGAAATCAGGCACAATCCATTCACTCCTGGGGAGCTGAGTGCTCCGAAATGTCCCAAATTGTTCACACATGTAAATAATCTACTTGTCTTGATTTAGTTTCGGATATTTTCCCGATTTTGGAATCGTACGGCTCAATATCTTAATGTCTAAAACTACGCAGTGAAAATGGACGAAGGTTCTTCTCCGGACCAAGTTAGTTGTTGGGTCTCTTTGGAATCAAGCAAGAAGTTATCGGATTTTACTCGCTTCTAGCACCGTTCTGGTATGTTTTGAATGCTCTAACTTAATTTTACTATGGTTCTTTGCCTGATTTGGGAAGCTTTCGCCTAAATACCGACGTCGCTGCTTCGCGATGTTCTACGGAGCGATTCGCTCTATGTCCTGCCCGGAGGGGGGGGGGGAGGGGGGGTACTCTGCAAATTTTTGGGCGGTGGTGTGCCGCTGGGACTCTGAGAGCTTTTCATTCGAATGCAGTTTTGCTTGACGTTTTCACTCTTTTTAAACTGCATTTGAATAAAAAGCTCGATCTCTTTATTGCCGAGGAATTAGTCAGAGCTATTTGCAGGGAGTAATAATTTTAGTCTGAGGAAACTTTCTGTGGTAATTTAATGATAATTTGTGAGGCCTATGGAATGTTTTGACCGCTTATATTTCAAATATGAAAAAAACACGTGTTAAAAATGTTTTAGCGAATTATTCAAAATCGAACAGTTTAATTTGTTTGAAATTTTCCCTTTTAGTGTGCTACATTGTGTAGATTATAGCGCATTTATTCGCTTGTCGTGGGTAGCCCCAAAATCGAAAGATATTTTGAAAAAACTGTTTTTCGCCATATTTGTTTACCGTTGCTATGGAAACGCTGATTAGCATAAAAAGAGCATCATCCAAAACTTTCATCCAAGTCTAACATCTGGTATCAAATTCAGATTTATTGATCTAAAGTGAGATTATGTATAAGCGCATTCAAAAAGGCCAAAGACCCAAAAAAAACTACTTGGAGCCACCTTAAATGATGTCAACAGAGCATGCGCAAAGGCCAAATTCAGAGCCAAGTACAACTGTAAACACGTTTTTAGACGTGAAATAAGTCCAAGTAGAAGTGAAGCGATAACATTTCGGTCGGCCATGTTGAATATTCGCGCGGTTAAAGACTGGAGCCGATACTGTTACGTCAGCGTATTCAAAAATATCCGGATTTGACCGTCTAAACGATGCCGTAGTCGTAGCGTATTAAAAAAATTCCACTCTGGAGAGCGCATTCAAAAAATTGCGGATTCGTAAGTCGAATTCGCCGGATACGTGTGGACAACAACAAAATATATAGTTGCGGATTCAAAGATATCCGGATACGTGCGTGGACGTGGCCTGAGATACTGACATGTATTGAGACGTATGATTTCGGAATCGGGGAAATAACCTAAATCTGATGAAATCAAGACAAATATACTATTTATATGTGGGAAAAATCTGAGACCTTTTGGAGTACACAGCACGGCAGAATTGAAGGATTTTTCCCGATTTCACGGCGATAGCGTAAATTTGTTTGTTGTCGGCCCGAAGTTTTTGCCTGAGTGACATATCTCGCGACATAGCTCCTTTAAGGAACATGTAAATTTAATAGCGGCGGTGCAAATGCAAAAAAAGTTGGATCATTATTTAACGCGCCTTAAATTTTGTCTACCATATCATTTAAACTTATAAATTAATGAGGGGACAAACACTGCACTATTTAAATTGAAAGCGGGCCATAATCTGATTCTATTTATCTGGGAACAAAAATGTTGCCTGTAAATGAAATGATATACTGAGCTTGCTTGGTTCGAGGGAAGAGAAGCGGACAAGACAAGAAGCCGACAGAGTGCTCTTTGAACATTTCCGCAATAAATACGGTTGCCTGAGCTAGACTGAATAATTACGACTTTTAAAAGGACCAACAATGGGTCAGTTTTGCCACCAAAATCAAAACTGATAAACTGATTGAGCCCGCAGTGGTCGCCGCACTGCTTCCTTATTACGCATTGATCACGTGTATGACCATCCTTAAATACCCTTTAATTTACCGGCATGATTAAGTAAATATACGTGATTAACCAAAAACAACACTGACATTCTTTGCGCTGTGAATTTCAAAATTTTCAGCTTGAGATATCTTTGGCATTGAAAATTAACTGTGAATTAACGTAATTATATAATGGGGTCATTCAGTTCGAAAATGCGCCCATCGTCATCTAACAGAAATAACGATTTTAGCAGTGACAAGAGTTACAACCCATATGCGAGTCCGAGGGAAATGGCTGGAAGTACAAACACTAAGGCGCGAGCGAACAAAGTGAACAAACGAGCGAACGAAGGAGCGAACGAAGCGAACGCCGACAGTACAAGCCAAGGACAACCATCCGAAGCGAAGGTGGCTCCGTCATTCTCTTGGCTGGCATCGTCTTCGCTTGAATATGACCATAATACAAGAAAATCAAAAGAAAAAGCTAAAAGGTCTGCCATGGAGGAGAGAGAGAAGAGAAGCAACGTCATGAATTATAGTAATGGAAAATATCTGAAATCTGCAGTCACTGTCCCCCTCGAAGAAGAAAACAAAGCACATTTATTGCCATGCTAGTTCCTCGTCATCTACGTCGGGAAAATACGGCGAGTATCACAGAAATGGGAACAGTAGTTATGGAGAAAACAAGGAGGGCAAGCGCGCATATAAGTATGTATAAGTATTGTTACTTAAATGCAAATATTTTGCTTTATTGCCATTCATCTTGATGTAAACTGATCTTTTAGTGTAATCACTTTGTGTTTAGAGAAAACAAAATTATTTTCAAAATATTTTATGAGTTTCCCTATATTCCCTTTATTTTTTCCAACATGATTCAATTTTCATCTTATAAGTATTTTCTACCTTTCCTCAACAAATAGCTAACTTATCGTAGATCTTTTTGTTCAAAATTCACGTTTTTGAAAATTTCTTTCCTTTTATAAGGTACATCAAAGATATGTAATATTAAGAGATAATGATTCGACAGAGAGGGAGTCTAGGGGCGTTGGCTGTTTTATCTTAATGAAGTTATTTTTAGTAACTATGCGGACCTTGCGGAAACATTTTCCGGTGAGCTGATTGACTTCCGGAAGACTCGCTTTCATGAGTCAGAGAGTCAAAGCGAGGCGGAATCAACAAATTAAAAAAAATTGGCGACCATCGCGGTGGTCCAACTGTTTATTTCAACTTATTTTTTGTTTTTAACAATATATTTCGGCCTTAACCTGCGATCAGACTTTATTTTCTTTCGCCTGATAAATTATTTCCTGCAGGAAACGCGAAACAAAAAATAGAGTGATCCAAATCATCTGCGCACTTATTTTGATTGATTAGCATTTGTTAAATGAGCCAATCAAAATTACTTCCGCTGCACCATACTCATGGCTTATTCAAATTTTTAAAACCGAAAGCGCTTTGCTTGATCAAACCAAAGCATTCTGAATGCTAATACCCTTTCTCGTTTTAGTGGCATTTGCAAATATTTTCTGTGGCATTTTCAATGATTTTCTGGAAATCTTAGAGTAAAAATATAAACGTACCAGTTCAAAAATAAACAAATCCTCATGTAGTTTAATTTCACGCCTGGTAAATTAAACCGCAATGAATTTATGGAAGACATCAATTACAAAACTAGGAAAATACTTTCATGGATCAATGTAACGACACAAGTAAAACTGTACAATCTGTTTTATTAAGGTAAGCTTATACGTAACTTTCGCCATCTCGCTGATTGCGGGTTTGTATAATTCAAAACATTAGTTTTTCGTTTTAAATATATTTCGATCGTTCTTGAAAAAGGACGAAAGAAATAGACGGACGTTTTGCTGTTTAATCATCTCGCAAAACGTAGAAATAAATCACTACTCTGTTATTTTATTTTTATTTCCAAATGAAAATCTCTAGACACCATGCGATACATACTCAGTCACTGCTCTTGGATTTTCCAGGTAAGCGTCAGCTTGCGTAAACCGAAAGCCAGTCCTAAGAGACAACGAAACGATGTCAATTCTCCAAAAAAAAATGAGAATTATCCCTGAGTAGTTAACTTTACATTTACTTCAGAAGATTTGTCCCTTCGCAATGGCGGTCAGATCAATTTGCAACAACTCTCAGAGACTTTTTACTTCCATTGACGTGCCTGTTGTTTAACGGCCAATCAAATTAAGAGATTCCCGCAGCCAAATTTTGGCCGCGTTGCACAAGGTCCTGTGAGAGTTTGTCTTTTTCGGTTTATTTCAAGTCATCGCATTCTTCTTTAATAAGATACTAAGCTTAATTGCCGTGATTGATTTCAATGGTAATAGGACTGAGTGGAGTCCAACGTTGACTGTAATCATACAACTGGTGATTAACAAGTATGATTACAGGCAGAATTGGACGACACGAAGTCCTATTATCAATTAATCATAATTTTTATAATTTCCGAGAAAAAATTAACATGTAAAAAAATGAGAAGAGATTTAAGAGAATAACTGGAAGAAATACTTTTTTATCAATCGAAAGCGTTAATACAATTTCATCACTGCAAAACTGGCATTGAAATAATTATGATAATGTGATTGGTTTATTTAGCCTTAAGCTTACTGCACGAATACATTGTCCGATTACAACCAGCTGTCCGATACAACTTTGCGAGTTAAAGGCCCATGTTCACCTAATCTGCTTTGCGCGCTTGTGTTTTTGTTTTGAAACTGTTCAATTGGTCAATGTAGCATTATGATTGGCTGGCACGTCGATTTTTCGATTTTCCGTCTGTGCGAAAATCAGCCCGGATGCGCAAAGCACATTGGGTGAACATGGGCCTTTAATTTGAGGAAAATACAGGTTTATGTAAAAAAAATACAGGTTTATGTGGAAAATACAGGTTTATGTGGAGGCGCGGTGGTGTAGTGGTTAGCGCGTCTGACTTTCAACCCGAAGGTCGGTGGTTTGAGCCTGGTCTTTGCCGACGTGTTGTTTCCTTAAACAAGAAACTTTACTCCACGTTGTCTCTCTCCACCCAGGTGTATAAATGGGTACCAGCGACATAATGCTGGTGGTAACCTTGCAATGCTAGCGTCCCATCCAGGGGGGAAAAGTAATGCTCTCAGTCGCTTTATGCTCATAAACCGAGTTAAGCTCCGGCAGTTGTGAGCCATTAGGCTTGTGAAGACTTACCCCCTACAGAGGTTTATGAACCAATCACATTTGAGAAAATTGTATTATTTATGATCGATTAGTTGTATAATTAACAACTATTCACCGAAGTGGAGGTGGGTAGTGGTGGATATTTACCGAGCGGTGGTGGTGTGGTGGATATTTACTGAGAGCATTACTTTCCCCCCCTGGATGGGATGCTAACATTGCAAGGTTACCACCAGGCAGGAGGGAGGGGGCGTCTCTAGGCAAAACATTGGTCGAGTCATCACTGCCAGTGTGACGTCACGTCATAGATCAGTGATTTTCAAAATGGCGGGCAAATTTGTTGTTCGTTATCTTCCAAAAATTGTGGAATTTCTTACAGTTTGGATGATTCATTTACTTTATTTGATGATCGTCATGATTCGAAAAATATACGAGACTTGTTTGCGATAGTTTCCAGTGCGATCTAGTATTCAAAAGCGTCATATTTGGAACGGAAACTCATTACCAAGTATCTAATACGTCGGCGGAGTTTGTTCTCCTGTTAACGTTTTCGGGGAGCTTGTACAGTGATGCGGAGATATTCTGATCCCAGAATAGGACGTTTGGCACATGGTATATTAAGCTTCCTGTGTGCCGAGTTTCAATCCTTCAGTACTCGTGGTTCGTCTCATCAATCCCTTTAAAGTCAATGAAGTTGTATGTGAAGAAGACACCTCTACAAGCTTGTTTATATAATTTACTGCTCCTTGTTGGCACCAGAGGTCATTAGCGGTAAGTGTTGGAATTTTGTTCCTAAATTAGGTAGAATCGTGGTGTACCGATTAACCAACTGCGTCATCAAGTACGTCATCATCGCGCCTGTACCGACATTATTCCGAACATTGCCGTAATTAAAATAAACTACCCTTTCAGTATTCAATGTAACACTGTGTGTAAAATGCGCTTTGAGTATTCTCTTATCCTTTATATAAAAATCCTTGTGACACTGTGACAGCGACGGAAGTAAAATGCGCTTTGAGTATTCTCTTATCCTTTATATAAAAAATTCTTGTGACACTGTGACAGCGACGGAAGTAAAATGCGCTTTGAGTATTCTCTTATCCTTTATATAAAAATCCTTGTGACACTGTGACAGCGACGGAAGTAAAATGCGCTTTGAGTATTCTCTTATCCTTTATATAAAAATCCTTGTGACACTGTGACAGCGACGGAAGTAAAATGCGCTTTGAGTATTCTCTTATCCTTTATATAAAAATCCTTGTGACACTGTGACAGCGACGGAAGTAAAATGCGCTTTGAGTATTCTCTTATCCTTTATATAAAAATCCTTGTGACACTGTGACAGCGACGGAAGTAAAATCAACCCGTTGCTTAACCTCGTTTTCAGGATCTCTCCTCTTTTAGCCGGAAATCCCCGGGAACTAGCTAGAAATGTTTCATCGAGTGCAGAGAAAATGAAGGTTCTTGAACGAATGAAAAACTGTTTGAAAAAGATTGCAGAGTCATACGAGAGAAATCCACATGGTCCAGAAATAATCTTTTCAAAGCATTCAACGAAGACTGGCCATAGTGGTGAGAAACTGTCCTTCTTGCATGTAGAAGAATTCTTAACTCCGCCTGTTATTGTTTGGGATCCGTTGCTTCAGTGTTCCGAGGTCTTTCCGAATGGTTTGTGTTGTCCGCACGAAAGCCACGCCAGTCAGCCTTCACTTCTGTTTCCCAGAAAGTGGAAGGATGGTCACAGTGACAAGCAACTTCCCCGAAAGCTTTATGGTGAGGATTGTGTGGTACTATTGATGAGTCGAGTGTATGTTTGCAAAGACTGGCATGAAATAGCTGCACATGATCCAGCTGTCCTGGAACACTTGTCCGCTGTTAATTACAAGATGCCTTTCGCGTTGTCACACAGAAGTGGGGTCACTATACAACTTTTGAACTTAATATCTTCTCTAGCGTGTGTCGGGCTGACCTTTGCGGAAATTGAAAGACATTTGGCCCAAAAGTACTACGATTGTTATTGGGCTAACGAGGCCAAGTTTTACGAAAACTATCCCGTGGTTACAGAGGGGGTAGGAGAAGGCAACTCCGCGGCTAGAGAAATGTCCAACGGTGCATTTCCGGATCCCAAGGAATGGATTGAATTGCCATCCGATGATGTGATAATCAGTTGCTTTATACTAAACTTCAGAGAGTCTGAGTTGTTTTACACCCAGAGAATGAGCGAAATCTCAGCTTTGTATATTAGTGCAGACCACACCTTCAAGGTTGCAGCTAACATTGGCATTTTCCTTGAAAACCAAAAGTGGGTCACACAATATGACTCCCTGTTTTGTGTGTTAAACGAAAAGGGTCAGTGTTATATAATTGGGTTTTGTTACGTCATTGTTGTATTGCGCATGTCCGAGCACGTGCACGTGGATTAAAGAGTGTTATGTTGTTGTCGTTCGTCTACTTGTATTTTCACCGTCTTTAGTTATCTTTCGCTCCATTTACCAGGACGTAACAAATGGCGACGAGGATGGGATAAGTTTACTTCAATTATTTCCTGAAATACTTCGTTCAACATATGATTTATTCTAACCTGGTTTGGCTGTTTCGTGTTTTCATCCAAGTGGTTGTTGTCGCCGCCATGGCGTCGCCGCTGTTGGGAACGATCGGCGAATTTGATCCTACTACGGAGATCTTTACTGTATATTCTGAGAGACTCGATCAGTTCTTCTTTGCTAATAATATTGGACAATACCCAGCAGATGCATCGGCAGCAGTTATTTCAGCGGCGAACAAAAAAAAAGTGGCCGCGATGATTTCTATCATCGGGAAGAATACGTATGGCGTTCTTCGTGATTTGTGCAGCCCAGAGAACCCAAAAGCGAAAACTTTCGAGGAATTATGTGAATTACTACAACAACATTTTAAACCTAAACGACTGGAGGTCGCAGAATCGTACAGATTCCACCGTTGTTGCTAAGAAGAAAACGAAAGCGTCTCAGTTTACAGCGCACGTTTGAGGCATTTGGCTTCGACCTGTAACTTTGGTGAATTTTTGACCCGTTCGCTTCGAGATCAGTTCGTGTGTGGTATTCGCAATTCAGCTACTCGTAAAAAGCTCTTGAGCGAAGATCGCACCTTTCAAGAAGCTTTGAAAGTGACCATAGCTGACGAAGCAGCAGCCAAAGAGACCCTGCAAGTACAACAACAAGTGTCACAACCTGTGAATTCAGTTTCCAAGGATTTTCCTGTTTCGCCTTTACCCGCCTTCCGTGGTAATTCACGTCAACAATTTTCTTCGCGACAATTGCCTCGTCAAAATTCAGCTTCGCCTCACCAGCCGACTTCTTACACTTGTTTTTCGTGTGGAAATGCTGACCACACTAGAGCTAAATGCAAATTTCGAAGTGCTGTGTGTCGTAACTGTAATGTAAGAGGACATATTGCTCGAGTCTGTAAGAAGCGTGGAATAAATGCTATGTGCGTTGAGGGGGAGTTATCCGAAGAACCGTTGTCTGAAGAAGACGAGCTGTATATGATGTATGATGTAAACGCCATGTCTAGGTCTGAAATTACTGTGCCATTGAAGATTGAAAACAATGATTGCTTTAATTGCTTTATGCAGTTAGACACTGGGTGTGCTCTGTCTCTCGCGCCAATAAGTTTCTTCAAAGAAGTTTGCCCCGATGTTGATATGAAACCGACCAATGTTCTGCTGTCAACCTACACTGGTGAAACTGTGCGTCCTTTAGGAGAAGCACACGTGACAGTGGAGTACTCAGGATCACAACAGTCCCTGCCATTGCTAATAGTACAAGAGGGTACGTCTGCCTTGTTTGGTCGCAATTGGCTTACAAATGTGAAATTAGATTGGAAAAACTTGCCAGGGTTGAATCATATTGGTCCCTTAATTTCATCTGCACCTTCTGTTCCTGGACCACAAGGAAACCATACATTGGACTCTGTTCTTCAACAATACGATAAATTATTTCAGCCCGAACTTGGCTGTTACACTGGTGAGCCTGTTCTACTAAATGAAAGCAAAGAGGCCAAATTTCACAAGGCCAGGCCTGTTCCTTATGCTCTGCAGTCCAAAGTGGAGAGCACCTTGCTGAAAATGGAAAAAGATGGCGTCATTGAACGAGTCACTTCTGCTGCTAGTGCTGCACCCATCGTGGTAGTTGGAAAGAAAGCTAGTGATGAAATACGTGTCTGTGGAGATTTCAGTGTCACATACAATGCATGTGCCAATGTGGAAACATACCCCATGCCTCAAATTGAAGATATGCATTCAGCCTTAAGGGGGTGCACTGTGTTTAGTGTTTTGGACATTAAACAAGCATATCACCAGATACCCATTGACCGGAAGTCACAAGCGGATCTCACCATTAACACGCATATTGGATTATTTTCATTTAAGAGACTGCCAAATGGTATACATTCTGGCCCAGCTGTCTTCCAGCGAATAATGGATACCTTACTGTCAGACATTCCGAAGGCTGTCAGTCGTCTTGATGACATCTTGGTGGCAGGAACTGATGAACAGGACCATCTCCGTACACTTTCTCTAGTTTTGGAACGTCTTCTTACAGCGGGTTTCAGATTGAACAAGGCCAAGTGCAAATTCCTTCAGCAGTCAGTGGTTTACCTTGGCCATAAGATAGATGGCAAAGGCTTACATCCTACTGAAGATAAGCTTGCAGCCATCCATGATGCTCCTAGACCAAAGGATGTTACAGCATTGAAGTCTTTCCTGGGGCTTATCATGTTTTATTCTCGATTCATGCCACATCATTCCACCGTACTCGCGCCTTTACACAATCTACTGAAGAAGGATACACCGTGGAAGTGGTCCAAAATTGAAGAAGATGCCTTCTTGGCTGCAAAGCAACTGATACTTACTTTACAAACATTAGTGCATTATGATGATACACTGCCTCTCTTTCTTTCATGTGATGCTTCGTCTTATGGCGCCGGTGCTGTTCTGTCCCATCAGATGAAAGGACAATTCCGACCTGTGGCCTTTGCTTCTTGTACTCTGACTCATGCTCAGAAAAATTACTCACAACTCGAAAAGGAGGCCTTCAGCATCGTTTTTGGATTGAAGCGATTTCGCCAGTATTTGTATGGTCGCTCGTTTACAATTTTAACTGATCACCGACCGTTACTCTCTCTGTTTGGGCCGCAGAACCCAGTTCCTGCTCATGCCGCAGCTCGACTTCAAAGGTGGGCACTGATCCTTGCATCCTACAACTACAAGATCGAGTATCGCAGCACTCACGCACATGCTGATGCAGATAGCATGTCACGTCTTCCGTTACCTCAGACATGGTCTCCCAAATGTGAAAATGTTGAGTGCTACTTCTTGGAACCTGAAGTTGTAACCAATGTGACCAGTCAAATGATCAAGAAGGAAACTCAAGTCGATCCAGTTTTGTCCCAAGTGTACAATTTTACCATCAGTGGTTGGCCAAGTGTAGTGGATCCCACACTTACAGCATTCAAGAGCAAACGAGATGAATTGAGCATCCATCAGGGTTGTGTTTTATGGGGTACTCGTGTTGTTGTTCCTTCTTCGCTGCAAGAGAGGGTCTTACATGAGTTGCATGACACTCATCCTGGAATGTCTAGAATGAAAGCTTTGGCAAGATCTTATGTTTGGTGGCCCAATATTGATTCCCACATTGAGAGAAATGTTTCTTCCTGCAACACCTGTCAGTCTATGAGATCTGCACCTCCTACAGCTCAAATCCATCCCTGGGTGTTCCCATCACGACCGTGGTCTCGCATTCATGTGGACTTTGCTGGACCAATCTCTGGGTGTACTTACCTCGTTGTTGTTGACGCCTACAGCAAGTTCCCAGAGGTTGTTAAGATGACAAATACCACCGCCAAAACAACCATCATGGCTCTACGTGATATTTTCAGCAGGCATGGTCTTCCTGAAATCCTCGTTTCTGATAATGGTCCACAGTTTACCGCAGGAGAATTTGAACACTTCTGTACTAACAATGGAATTTTACATCGTACCTCGGCTGCCTACAAACCCTCCACAAATGGCCAGGCTGAACGGGTTGTCCAAATTTTGAAATCAGCAATCAAACAAGCTCAGCTTACTAACACTGATGTGAATGTTGTTATTGCCAAGTACTTATTAGTTTATCGAAACACCCCACATTCTACTACTGGTGAACCTCCCTCTCTGCTGCTTATGGGACGGAGACTACGGACTCGCCTAGATTTGCTGACTCCTTCAGTTGAAAAGCATGTTGAAACTCGCCAGTATAGTTCCATGGTGAATCGCACTGCAAAGAGAGGCCTGCGCCAGTTCCATGCGGGTGATACTGTTCTGGCCCGTAATTATGGGAGAGGAGAGAAGTGGATGCCTGGAGTTATCACTGAGGTCCTGGGTTCACGACATTACATGGTGGAGGTGTTGGGTAACTTTTGGAAACGACATGTGGACCAGCTACTTAGTCGACCTTCAGATGATTTCCGACCGACAAACTCTTCTGAAATTCAGCGCCGTTCTGAGCCAAATGAGATGATGTCCAGTGTGGATCAACCAGGCGAGATTGCTTCCGATACAGTGATTCCATGTACTTCAGCTCCTCCTACAGCCGATGCGGATGAACCTCCTTTGATGGACTCTTGTGAACATTCCTTTGCTGAAAGGCCATCACCAAGAGATTCCTTATCGGAGATTCCTGTTCCTGCTAATGTTGAGGAGATGCCTTTGGTTAATCCAAGTTCTTCATGTGAAGTTTCGACCCCTACTTATGCTGCGGAACGTTACCCTAGAAGGACAACACGTGGTCCTCCTAGCTACTTGAAGGATTATGAACTAAAGTGATGACACTTCATTTGACTGTTGATATTAACACTGTTTTTTTCGACATTTAGATTAACTGTCCTTACATTAGAGACTGTTTCCCTTGAAGGGGGAGATGTTATATAATTGGGTTTTGTTACGTCATTGTTGTATTGCGCATGTCCGAGCACGAGCACGTGGATTAAAGAGTGTTATGTTGTTGTCGTTCGTCTACTTGTATTTTCACCGTCTTTAGTTATCTTTCGCTCCATTTACCAGGACGTAACAGTCAGGTTGTTGCCTGGCAGCTTACTAAGGGAACATCATTTGATCATGTTCAAATACTTCTGAAGAATTTGAAAACACGGCTGGATAAACAAGGAGTAACGTTGAAAGCTGTTTATGTTGATAACTGTTGTCAGGTGCGTCAAAAGGTACAAAACATTTTCGGAAATGAAGTCCCAGTAAAACTTGATCTGTTCCATGCTATTTCAAGAGTAACACAAAAAATACCTAAACAGTCAAGGCATATCCTGGCCACTTCTTGTATTGCTGACTTTGCAAATGTGTTTCGATGTGCAGATGACAAAGAGAAGGAGAGAAAAAAAGATACCCCAAACTCAGAAGAGATGTTGGAGAATCTGAGATGCTTTCTGCTAAAGTGGAAGGACATGAAACACCCAGGTGATGAAGATGTTCTCACAGCCAGCACCATTCATGAAATCAATTGCCTGAAAAAGCACATTGAGAAAGGCTGTCTTTCAGGTATCCCCCCTGGGTGTGGTTCTGAAAAGAATGAAAACTTGCACAAAAATTTATGGCATATTGTTGCTCGGAGTCGCTTGGGGGTTGAGTCTGCTCTTGCATTGTTTACGATTTTTTTTTACATTTGGAATGAAAGAAAGAATGAAGACTTTCCAAAGGGTGTTGTAAAGCCGATTTCATCATATGCCATAAAACTTCAACAGTCATCTTTTCAAGCAACAATTGAGGTTTTTGGGGTGATTTGTAAAGCCAACCTTCCCACTGAAGTCAAGAACAATTACTCACAGTTCTTCAGTGCAAAAAGTAATGCTTTTGAATTGCATTCTCAGCTTGCTAACCCTGAAGCTTGTGTATCACAGACCACAGAAATGCATGATGTTTTGACTAGAGGCTTGAACTTTCTATTAGTAGACAAACAACTAAAGGATATGTGTGATTCCAGGTCGTACAATCCCCGCTTAATTCATTTGATGTCCTGCTCCCTGTCACTGTTTAGCAATGAACAATACTCTGCAACAACTGCACTTGAAAGCAGGAAAAGCTTGGATCAAGTTCTATTAGAATATGGTCTGCAACTGTGTCAACAACCAGAAGGATGCCAACAGGGAGATAGCTTTTTCTTCGCTCTGCTTTCTGGTTTAACAAGTTTACTTTCACAATTAAAAGACACTGATGAGTATGGTGAACTTGCTAATCATCTCTCCTCTTTGGGGATCTCTACAAAACCTGAACATATAAAGGATGACATGAAGTGTTTGCATATAAAGCTTGGTGATGAGTTACTAGACAATGCAGCAGTTTATCAAAAGCTACTTGTAACATCAGAAATAAACTTTACAGAAGAGGTTGAAAAATTAAAAGGGGGAGGCTATTTCAGAGGTGAGCCATCTAACTTTCTCAATTTCTAACTTTTAAGTTACATTGTAGAAAGAAAAGATTACAGTACATTTGTGCAATTTGTGTTTGCAGGCATGTTTCAACATGTTATTGTCTTGTCGTAGCCACCCAGCTACATAACACATGATTTACCATCATTGATTAAAGTTAATATCATAAAGTAAATTATCGATTGTAAAAGAAAAAGTGTATGACTGCATGAAACATCAATCCATTGGCCATCATTTACCATGTTTTTTAAGTCATTTAGTTGAAACATTTTGCAATCTGAGATTTAAGACTTACAGTAGTGTTCTAAAAAGTATGAAAATTAAAAGAGAAAGAATTTTTTTTCTGAAAATGTTTGGTCAATGTTTAGATGTTGTAAGTGATTTATAGGGGTAAAGAATGGATGTTTAATTAGAGTTAATGAAAACAGTTGAATAGAAATGTATTTAGTCAACCAAAAAGCTTTTTGATAACAACTGTACAAGCTATTTAAAAAGACAGAATTTGTACCAGTACACTGTACTGGCAGGTATTTTTAATGATACGTGTTAAATTTTCCAACCTTGTTAGGTTAAGTGCAAAAAAAATTCAATATTGTGCGAAATTTATGTTAGTTACTGTTGTTTATACCCTCCTTAACAAATTTTCTGTGGGTCATCAATTTTATAATTTATTTAGTTTTGACAATGTTTAGAGAATAAAATGATGTGGTCTTTGCGACATTGTTCAGTCATTTTCTTTTATTTCTCTACAGGAGAGATGGGGAACTTACTAGCACTGGGTGCAACAAAGGTTACTCGGCTGTCAACAGTGATATTCACCTCTCTAAAGTACATTCCAGTTGTTCCTGTTGTGCCAAAGGATGTAACACTCAGTAGTAAGTGCATTCTTATGGGCTTTGATGTGGGGAGTGGCACTTTTTATTTTGTCCAGCCAATGAGAAGTGAATCTGTTACTAACAGCAACCTTGCTGAGCCTGGCACTTCAGGTAGTACCAGCGATGAAAAAGCAAAAAGCTGCAATTGTGGTAGAGGCCGTGCCAAAAGTGAGGTGGACAGAAAGTTCTGCAAGCAGGTAGTTGGGGGACTTCCATCACGTTGTGTCTGCTATGTCAACATGAAAGGTTGCAGCATTAAATGTCGTTGTGTTCATTGTGACAATCCTTATGGAAACTCAGAAAATGCCAAGGCTTGTTATACCTTAACACGAGCAAAGCGACAGCCAACTAAGCTAAAAGGACAAAAAGACCAAACAGATGCAGAATTTCTTTTGTCAAAGAATGTGACTCCTTTGTTAGGATGGAGTAATTTAGAGAACATGATGTTTGACTGCCTTATAGACCATATGAACTCCAAAGACATTCATTTAGATGCTTCCAATTGTCTACAACAATATGATGAACTCTGTCAAATAGCCAAAGAAGAGGGAGTTACTTGTTTGGGGCCAAAGAACATAAAGCAAGTTCAAGGAAAACTTTTGCATGTTTTTAAATGTGCAGCTGTCTATGAGGCCATGTTTAAGAAACAAATTGAAGCCAACTGGTTCTTGTGAAACGGATTTCTGAAACATGAAAACTGTATAAATATTTCCCCTATTCAGGCCATGGCTTCAGTTCAAAGTCAGCGTCATGACTAAGCCTGCAGAGTTTCTATTGAAGAGCCTCTTAGAGTTTTAAAGGCACACAGTTCACTTTTTCTAGGCTTTTTAGCTTAAAAAATGATTATAACTAGCAACTGAGAAAGGCATGAGGTGTGTTCTGAGTAAAGAAATAAAACTTTGGAATTGTGAGAATGATAAAATGGCTTTAATTTAAAGTGGTACTTTGATCAAACTTGCACCTCTACGCTGATTTAACACATAAACAAAATTTTAATCAAATATAAGAAAGTGAGATCAAAGTGCATAGAGCATGCTTGATTCTTGGCACCCAGACTCCACTAGGTGTGTTCTACAATATTCCTCTGTCAGTTATGTTACCATGGGAACATACTTGGTTCCAGACCTCCCCTCAGAAAGCTAAAATTAGATCATAGCCAAAGCCTCCGTTTTGCCATAAAGAAAATTCATATTTGCTGGAAGTCGAATGATTGTACCACACAAAAATATGCATTTTATACAGTGAGGTATTTGTAAAGTTTTGAATAGGTGAATTATTTGATAGCTCCTAGTGAGAAGAGTGATTTGACACCTGTACAAAATCAAGAAGTTAGCTGAGTGGATCTGGAGTGATTTACAAACAAAAAATTCCAGGCGAAATCGGGAGCCCGGCTTGACATCATGTCCACATTGTTCAAAAAAAATGTCTCCTCGGAGGTACGCAAAATCATTACTAAAACAACATCAATGCTGAAGTAAGGTGCATTTTATTTTAGCCTGCATATAGTGCAGAAGTATTTGGCGAGAGTATTGTGGGGCTTTCGATTCCGAAAACTTGTCTACTGCAGGAATACGAAAGCAATAAAAGCGCCTTAAAAAAACCCGAGGCTCCTTTTATTTTCGTCGCCATCAATGTCACAGTCAGTAAATTTAAAAAGGACTATAGTATCGCAATCACATGTCTTTTCTTCGAAAGGCAGGAGGGGCGTGTATGTGTCTAGAAGGAGAGAGAACAAGGGGGTAGGCATGATATCCGGTTATTGACTGAGCAAGGAATATTTTACTTTTCATCACACCGTCATGCATCATGAATAGGCCTATACCCCGATTGTGCTGTGGAAATCGCAAAAAGAGAGAGAAAGTGCTCAAATAATCAGTCAAACTTGATTAGCTAAAAATATTCCCGATATTTAGAGATAGTGCTCGAAGTCGCCAATATTATTATTAAGCATTCTCTTTGCTATGCTTCCAAAGTATGTTTTCTTTATTTACTGGCAGAGAACCCATGTCTAAGCGCCCAAAGGAATCCAGCAAAGAACGCTAAAACTTTCTAAAGCATATATACAGGCCAATCAAAATCAAAGGTTCCCACGCTTATGGCGCACGTGCATTTCCAAAATTGCAATGATTGTGACGGGGAAAAACCCAACGAAAATATACTAAACACACTAAAAGTGTGTTTGAAATGTAGAAAAGAGTGCTCGACAATTGTAAAAACGCCAAAATGTGCTCAGTCATTCCGAACACTTCCAGTTTCTATAGAGTCTTCCGGCGGGGCAAGGAGAGAACCTGGGAACAATTGGACAACTCGGTATAACTTCCGTCGCTGTCACAGTGTCACAAGGATTTTTATATAAAGGATAAGAGAATACTCAAAGCGCATTTTACTTCCGTCGCTGTCACAGTGTCACAAGGATTTTTATATAAAGGATAAGAGAATACTCAAAGCGCATTTTACTTCCGTCGCTGTCACAGTGTCACAAGGATTTTTATATAAAGGATAAGAGAATACTCAAAGCGCATTTTACTTCCGTCGCTGTCACAGTGTCACAAGGATTTTTATATAAAGGATAAGAGAATACTCAAAGCGCATTTTACTTCCGTCGCTGTCACAGTGTCACAAGGATTTTTTATATAAAGGATAAGAGAATACTCAAAGCGCATTTTACTTCCGTCGCTGTCACAGTGTCACAAGGATTTTTATATAAAGGATAAGAGAATACTCAAAGCGCATTTTACTTCCGTCGCTGTCACAGTGTCACAAGGATTTTTTATATAAAGGATAAGAGAATATTAAAGCGCATTTTACTTCCGTCGCTGTCACAGTGTCACAAGGATTTTTATATAAAGGATAAGAGAATACTCAAAGCGCATTTTACACACAGTGTTACATTGAATACTGAAAGGGTAGTTTATTTTAATTACGGCAATGTTCGGAATAATGTCGGTACAGGCGCGATGATGACGTACTTGATGACGCAGTTGGTTAATCGGTACACCACGATTCTACCCTAAATTACCGTCTGTGAACACTTCTTGAGTCGAAAATCAACAATACTTTTGAAAATTTTAATCTTCTCTACAGCTAGGTCTTAGTGTACAACAGTACTGTACCTCATGCATCATGTCCATGTGGTTAAGTTTGGTTAATTAAATGGCTGTCTCCTTTATAAAAAAAACTGATGTTAAGTTTAAGATTTGGTCTGTATAGATTATTTTTCACTTTCTGTAGGTTCATCATCATCATTATTATAACTATCTTTATACAGAAAGTCAGCATCACTCATAGGTGGTTTTCTCAAGTCACTAAATATAATAAGATAAAAATAATAATTAAAAAAAATCAAGTGTATTTGTTAGCCACAAATCTGTGTTGTTTCTCCTTTTCCAGATAAATCTTGCTTTTGAGCATTGTTTGAATTCAACTGGGTTGTGGAAGTTGAACATTTTTGTTTTTCTTGAAACATATGTTTCAAGATTTTTTGTAGAATTTAAAAAGAAAAGCTGACATGACATATACTTACATGGCCTAGGTCATTGTGTAAATCTGTTTTGTTACCATTTATTTGTTTCATTTAAAAAGTTGCAAGCCACTGAAAACAGGTTATTAAAAGTGGTTATATTATGTTTCTTGCAGGGAACATCACTGGTTGGGCAAACTTTATTGTTGCATTGTGAACAAAATATGCTACAATGGATGGTGTTGTCTTCAGAATACCTTGCTGGGCATAACTGTGTGATCTTGAAGAGCCCTCTGGGAGATAAACTGCTGTGATGTTTATCACATACTTTAAGGTTCTTGAGATATTCAAAATCAGATGTTATGACATGAGGGGTACATTTTATTTTATACTGCCTAATCATGCTATCAAATTTACAAGATCTGGCCTTATTCTAACACCCCTTCAAACAGCATTGTATATCTCCAATCAACCATCCATACATGAAAACTGTTCCGGTTATTTCCTCCAAAAGTACAAAACCTTGTCATGTAAAGGCTTGCCGCAGTATGTCAGCCAGAACAAATCACCTGTTTTTTTTGTATTTGGTATTTACTGGAGATCTTAAATCTTATAGTGGTATATGGTTCAAAAGTAAATAGTGATCAGTCAAACCCAGTTAATACGGACACCGAAAGGACTACGTATTATGGGGATGTCGGTATAAAGCGGGTGTCCATAAAGCTGGGTTTGACTGTACATGTGATTTGCCTGTTATGTAGATGAGCAAGATGAGTTGACCTGATCCCCATGCTAATTAAAAAACCTTGATGGTGTAATTCAACCATTTTTGCACAAGAATAACTAACTGACAATACACCAAAGCAAAGATACAAAACTAGGAAAAAACAGTAGCATGTCTGAGCTATGTAGCATCAAAGTTTTCCCCAATTATTATTACAGTAATTACATATGAACCCACAAGGAATGGATATAGTAGGGCTGATATGGTCAAAACAACAGCAACAGTTACCAAGTAAAGAGGAGCAGAATGAAGCTCGCTGTCCAAAACCAAATTATTACCAAATAATTATTACCAATACCAATACCAATTATTACCAAATAAGGATTAACAAAATGCCATGAGAAACAAAAAGGCATACCGGTATTTGCCATTAGACTGGAAAGGAATTTTAAAACTTTGATGCTATACTCCAAAAATAATGTACCATCCAGTGAAAATTTATATTGTGGCTGTATATATTTATTAATGTAACAAAATTTTGTAAACTGGATCAAGCAAAGATAAAAATATTCTCAAAATATTAACAGCAGGAAATAACAGTGTCTCCAGCAAACAATTTAATGTTTGTTGTAAACAAATCCTTTACATTACTTTTGAGTAAAACAGAAAAATAAGTGTAATAACAATAGAAACATTCAAGGTTTGACAGGTTAATGTTTTAAATTAGCCATACTTTCAACTGTATTAAAAGAGGACAATAAAAGTGACTACCATTTTCAGCACATCCAGATTTTGCATTGTTTGACGCGTCATGCAATACCCCAGGGGTGAGGCATTTGCTTCTCAAAAGATTTGAAGGGAAAATAAAGAGAAAATTGGAGTTTTGAAAGCCTTAGGAAAGATAATGAAATGACTGCTAATACAACATGAGCATACAGGGCAGCCATCACCAGATGCACAATGTAATGAATATGAAAAAGCCAAGTAATACAGCAACAAGGCTGTTACCAACAACAAATTATTTTTATTCATCATTATTTTACACCATAAAATACAATATAAACCCTCAGTCAGTCAACAAGTCAACAGATTTAAACACAGGCAGTCAACAAGCTAACATATTCAAACAGTCAGTCAACAAGCCAACAAATTTTAACACACTCGGGCAGTTAACAGCCAGCAGGCAGTCAAAAGCCAGCAAAACTTTAACAGAGGCAGTCACGCCAGCAAAATTCAGAGCAACAAGACAACAAAATTTAAACACATACAGTTAAACTAGTAAAGCTAGTAAAATTTAGACACAGACAGTCAAAAAGCCAACAAAATCTAGACACAGGCAGCCAACAAGCCAACAAAGTGTACACACAGACTCTCAGGGCTCTCAACAAGCCAGCAAAATTGAAACACAGATGAAATCAAAACAACACCTTCGCACTCGAAGGGATTGATGAGCAAAATGGCTGATTTGATTGACAAAAACTAACAACGGCTATAAACGTATATGATCAAAGAATAAAACCTCCTTTCATGAGGTCGATCTGTAGAAAACCTAAAGAGAAAACGGCGATCGTTTTGGATCGACTACACTTGCCCGAAGTCAAGATGGCGGTCCCGCTTCTTGTCCCGAATTATATTCAACAGAATTACAAACAAACGCGCCCACAAAACAATAAACGATTCATACACACAGACAATATGTGCAACAAAGCTTACAAACTTACGATCAATTAGTGAATAAGAGCTAAATAATAGCCTGTATTATCATTCTCTTTGTGTCACTTCAATGGCGTCCCCACTCTAAACTGAGCAAGCCAAGCGAAGTCCTGACTCGTTGCTATGTGACGTCACACTGGTAGTGATGAGTCGGTCGCGACAAATAATTGGAAACAATGGAGTCACCCCCTCCCTCCTGGTGAATAGTTTGTTTAGTATATACTGAAACAGTGAGATAATATAACGAAAATGATGCTTTTTAACTCATTTATCCCTGTCAACGATTACAATTTTCGCGCGCAAATTGCTGGGAGGTGAATAGCACTTGCTATTCCGAGTTTCAGTAGCCAATCAGAGCGCGCCAACAATGCTATCCACTGTTTCAGTATATACTAATCGACGATATTCAGTTCAGTTCAGATGATTTGTTGAGAACATGCTTTGGTATCCACAACAAAAGGCGGTTCGCATTGTGTAAAAAATTCATAAAAATCGATCCTATACTCAGGGACACCCAACGAGGTATTTTTAGGAAAGCGCTTGGAATGGCGTTGTACTATTTTCCATATTATATGAAAGGAAACTATATAAAATCTAACACAGCTTGACCTTTTTGGTTCTTTAATCTAAATATTTCGGCGGCAAGAAATTTTAGCGAAATGAATCTTATCCCTTGAATTAGCAGCTGCTTTCACCTTTCCGAAAATCCTAGCTGACGTTATTTCGTACCAAAAAAAAAACCTTTCTATTCCCCCGAAAGAAAAGGCTCGAAAAATATGGGATGCTAAGGGTTCCACTCACTACAACTCGCATATGCGGATCAATTTATCATTTTGGGAAGAAACATTTTTCACTTCACATACACTTTAAATTTTCCGATATTACAAAAGCTTGAAGAGACATTTCACTAAAGTAAAGACTAGTTTTCTAGTCTAATTAATTCCAAATTTTTCAGAACACTATAAGCCGATTTTCACCGAAACGATTCGCTGGGTGCTCCTGTATAAAAATATAAAGAAAACAAAAAAAAAGAGGTGGCTGTAATAACGGGAACTATAATAATATATGTACTGTAATACATAATAATACTGTAAGATTTTCTAAAGAAATAAAAAACGCGCCGAGTGCATTATTGAGTTATATAAGCACGTGGGAATTTTTAAGAACACGAGAGAAGTGCAGAGAAGCACGAGCCAAAGGCGAGTGCTTCTCGCACTTCTCGAGTGTTCTTAAAAATTCCCAAGTGCTTATAAAACTCAACAATGCACGAGGAACAAGTTTTTTTATTTCATTTATAAAATAAAAACGGTTAAAATGAACCTTACGTCACGCGCGTGCTTTATCGAGTTATAATGAACTCGGTTTAACCAATCATAGCGCGCGCATTTCCTTGAGCATTTTATATTGTAATATATTAAAGAAATAAAAAAACGCGCCGAGTACATTATTGAGTTATATAAGAACGCGGGAATTTTTAAGAACACGAGAGAAGTGCAGAGAAGCACGAGCCAAAGGCGAGTGCTTCTCGCACTTCTCGAGTGTTCTTAAAAATTCCCAGGTGCTTATATAACTCAATAATGCACGAGGAACAAGTTTTTTTTATTTCATTTATAAAATGAAAACGGTTATAATGAACCTTACGTCACGCGCGTGCTTTATCGAGTTATAATGAACTCGGTTTAACCAATCATAACGCGCGCATTTCCTTGAGCATTTTATAAACTGTAATATATACTGTAATACATACAACCGACTGAAGTACTGTTTTATTAACAAAAAAAACATTTCTTAGATTTTCAAGCTGTTTTTTCTTTTGACATTTTTTAAATAAAGATTAAGTTTGACCTCATTTCGTTGTTTTCTTGTCTTTCGTTTTCTTCTTCTTCTTCTTCTTCTTCTTCTTCTTCTTCTTCTTCTTCTTCTTCTTCTTCTGCCCGCTCTCCTTTTAAAACAAACTACTGTTGGAGAGTCAGTGGCGAGCTAAAGTCAACCTTCTAAGGCTTTCAAGTTAAAATAAAAGTTTGTTTCCATGTTTTCGATCACTCTGTCTTTTTATTACTTCATTGATGTGAAGTAGCGAATACAGACTCCATGGTTAAGGGGGGGAGTGAATGAGGGGGGGGGCGTTGTGAACAACGAGGGGGGATGAATGAAGGGGGGGGTGAATTAGGGGGGGGGGAGTGAATGAGGGGGGAAGTGAATGACGGGTGGAGGGGTTGGGCGGAGTAAAAATGTTAGAGACTGAAAAAGGATCTACAATGTCTGTAGCTCCGCCGAGACACATCAACTTTACAATATACAGTCCAAGAAATAACTCTCATTCTAAGAAAATATAGTATGCGTTTAATACCGTGAAAAAGGAGAGAAACTCTGAACGACTCTCGATAAAATCATGAGCAAGTTCAAACTCAATGAGAGCACACGAAAATCGCCGTGAGGTACCTGGAGCGTATGGGAACTTTAGGCCAGACCACAGCGAGAGTTTTAACTCCCATCAAATTTCGGCAAATACCATCTATATCTACATTTTAAAAAATAACATTAAGGGGAAACAACCTTAAAATTTTGTTAACAAAAACAAGATTAATAAAATAGTCATTTGGCCAATGAAGGCATGCCTCGTTAAGTCGTTAACGATCCTAATATCACAAACCGATACAATATATCCAAAAAAGTAACACAAACTAAAAAAGACAAACCTAGTAATGCTAGGTATGATTTTCATCTAATTAACAATTTTCAGGGTCATACAATAAAGAAATGAACCATCTGAATGCAATGGGTCACACAACACATTTCCGCGGTATGGTCAATACCTTACGCATGCCCATAGCCATATCACCTCGGACACTCCGGGCATCTAAAAAAGACTTAACAAGGACGACTTAACAAAGACGAAACAGCTCTCCATGGCTGCCACTGCCGTGGTGATATGGCCGTGCGCATGCGTAAGGTATTGACCATACCGCGGAGATGTGTCGTGTGACCCATTGCATTCAGATGGTTTATTTAATAAAAAATAAATACACGTACGTTTGTTGCACTGCCTTATATGGTTCTTTTAAAAAAGAATGTTGTTTTGTTGCCTGAGTTCAGTGAAATTAGTGTTGCGTCTCAAATAAAGGCCAACATCCATGCCAATCAGCTCTGGATTCATTTCATGCGAATTCTAAACTTTTCCACTCCAGTTTATTCACGGAACATATCTGGGACACTATCAGTTAGTGGGATGTTGGCTGTTGTCACAAAAACGTGTCGCTTTTCTTCACACTCCATCAAGGACAGCCATGTCCTTCTTATCCCAGCGCTCCTCGGGATCCAAGAACTATTTGAGCGTATGCAGATTCTTTGACTCTCAAACTCGTTTAGCCCGACTTATATAACATTGCACTATAGTGAATTTACAGCTGGATTTACACGGCACAGTAAACCCTTACCACTTCTACAAATCACTTTGCACATTGCTTGCCCAAGAAGTTTCTTTGGACAGGAGTACGTAAACATGGTTTAAAATCCCACAAACGACATCGACATCGACATCGACATCGACATCGACATCGACAAACGTTGTAAGCAAAGTTACGGCTAGTTTTGATTTTCCGACGAAATAGTTCGTGTTGACTTGACAACGCGTAGCGGTGGAAAATTTACACGCAATAGGTATAGCCCCTGCGGCAGATTCACAAGGAAAGTGGGCAAGTTTCCAACATAGACTACCTTATATTTTCTCTGTATAGCTTAAGCGCCTTCCCTTAAATAAGCGGTCCCTAAAGGGCCAGAGTCACGAGGATTTTGGTCAAAACCACGCTGCGCCAAGAGAAAGAATTAACCAATTCTTGAAAGAGAACAAATCATTGTCTTTTCTAGACCGTTTTGGAAACGAAAGTGTGGGAACGTTGGGCTAACATTTTTCTAATTGCCATGATTCATTCACTCCCATTATCAGTTTCGTTTTCTGTTAAATACAAGAAACATTTCTGGTTTTGAAATTACACCAAATCGCCGTAACACTGCCACTTTAAAAAAAATTAAATCTGAAATAAAGAGCAGCCCCTCGCTCTAAAAAGCAGTGGACAATTTATTGCACAACTGAGAAAGCCTACAAGTGCAATAAACATTCCAAAATTCAAGTTTGTTTTGGAAATTGAACCTGTCAAAATAAGAACATTAAAATAAGCGCCTGGAGCGCCGGAGACAAAATGCAGTATTCATCTTATCTATTTTTAATTTATCGATGGCTGACTATATGATATATCTAACTTTTGAAGTCAGAATGACAAGGGAGCGCGAAGTGTTCCCATAATAAATCATCCCAATTTTTCACTTAGCGTATCGAGGAAGCAACAGTATTTGAAACGTAACAAAATTTTCTTTGGGTTGATATCCACCACCCGCCCCCTTTAACTTTATTTTTAAAGTTTCCATTTTTAGAATCTCGTCGATTATTTAATTGCGAAATAGCAATTTAAAAACAGAAGCAAAATATCGCGATGACGCCAATAGGCTATCGGCAAATAAAACTGACAAAGCTCGAAGATTTTGAATCTTTACTCCGGCAAAAATAACAATGTTATTATTCTCTCAGGTGCGCTAGGAATGAAGTCGCATTAACGGATATTTTAATTAAGGAATGATGATAATGATATAGGGTTTTTTTAATAATCAAAATAAACAATATATGGCCGCAAAGAAGTCATTCCGCACAAATCAAAACTCGAAGATTAAAAATCTCCCATTGCATTTCTGTGGATCTCGCTATAATCAGGGGTCACCCAATAACAAATGTTTAGGAAAAAACTTGGAATGGCGAATGATACTCCATATCATTTTAGCGGCCTTTAAAGTAAACTATGTCTTATATAGTTTCAGCTTTTCGGTTCCATTCAAGCTAAATACTTCAGCAACATGCAGGAAATGTCAGAGAAAGGAATTTTATTCCCCGAATTTGCTAGCTTTTTCCATCTTTCTAAAACAAATTCCGAAAATTTTCCAATGTTACGAACTGAGTGTCAAGCGAAATTTTCCTCAAGAACTCCAAAACTCTAGTTTTAAAATAATGTAATTTATACGTGGAATTTTTCACTAGCTGATGACTAAGGCCTTCGAACAGCTTACCACCGAAACGAGTCGTTGGATATTCCTGTACAATTTAGCGTTCGAGTACATAACTCTCTCGGTGGTGGTCCAAGAGAGCTTAATCGTAGGCTAAGTATAATAAGATATAAATCTATCTTTCCTTAAAATGTATTTTCTGATATCACTTATATCGCATCTTGGAACCATAGTTAATAGAACAAACTGGTTATGAAGCTCAATAAATTTCAAAAAGAGTGTACAAAGCTGCTTTGTTTTATGTTGAACGAACCGTGACCCTGCACATTGTTTTGTTTAACTTGTTAGCCCAAATGTTTCTACTGGTCAGTTGCTCATATGCATTTCAATACCTTCTGTGTTTTGTGCAGGGTCAAGGCAAACGAACAAAAGAAATGGAGAACAAAAACATATAACAAAGGACTGACTGAGTTTCATAACCAGTTTATTCTATTAACTATGTTGGAACTCAAACATTGACGGGTGTTTACGTCTTAAAGCTAGCACTAAGTTAACGCCCTAGAGACACTATATGCGAGTTATATAATAACAGTGATGACAATAATATTTTGTTGGCTAACTACTTATTTAAAATATGAGTCTAGAAAGCTAGAAGGCAACATGAAATAGTTTGTTAAGAAATTATTTTTTACGGATGCATAATATGGCAGGGAAAGAGGGTTGTGGGCAAGGCTTTTAAAAAAGACAAATTTGATTGCTGACGAGACGTATAAACACAATTTTTGTAGGTAAGATATCACAATTCAATTTGCTAAATTAGAGAAATCTATTAACCATGCATTTTAATTATCTTTACACTCTTTTAACGGTCGCAAGTTACTGCTGCGTTTTTTAGAAGAAAAAAAGAAGAAAAAATCAATATATAAACGCCTTGATAACCTGACCTGGTAGTTTATCAAGGCAAGAATATATGATATATACTATTCAGTGTTACTTCAACTTAACTTCCAATGTGGTTTGTCACATCTATTATTAACATTTATTCATGATTTGCTGTCGTTATATTTCGCAATATATTGCATTGGTAAATTCGTCAGTCAAACTTGACCCTTTTGAACTGGATATGGATATGTACTGTTCAGTTCAACATCACTTCCAATGTGGTTTGTCGTCACATCTATTATTAACATTTGTTCATGATTTGCTGACGTTATTAATTTCATAATATCTTGCATTGGTAAATTCGTCATACTCGACCCTTTTGAGCTGTGTAGTTTGTTTATTGTCACTTTCATTGAAATTCTTTTCTATCATTCTAAAAATAAATACTCAGGTTTGTTGCATGCTTTTGGGTGATATTAAAAATATCCCACTCGTGACTAATTTTTCATTGTTCTAGAAAGCCTTTAGGCGAGCGATTTTGTAAAGGAAGCTCAAGTCACGAGCTGTCCAACATCAACTCACGGAAACGACCACTTGAATTTATTGAATTTCTATCTTCTTTTGTTTTCTTCGCATGACGAATTTTGGGCGGGAAAAAACGGAGCGCTGTGGTGCACGCAGCACAGTTTTCATGTATGTGGCGGGGATTTGAAACACGGTCGCATAAACCCTTGGGATATCAGGGAATTATATTTAACTGCTTTAACTGCGATTGGGACATGGGATAAATAGGAAGTATTTGAATGCGCGTTTGTAACTCTTTTCACGTGACTGAAGTCAAGCTATGGCTCGTTTCGTGACAGAATAACATGACGACTGCGTGAATTTTCTGAGCCCGTAGGCAAAGTTGTAAATTAGCCACCGTCCTCGATGGCAGTTGTTATGGAAACGTAAAAATGTGCTATTTTTGGTTGCTCTTTTCAAACAGTGATATATAGGACCTTGATGGAAGCCTCTGACGACTAGTCATGGAGTGCAACGATGTGTCAAAAAGATAACTTGACTGTTCTCACTCTATAAAATTAACGGGATTTTGTACGTTGGTCATCGACTTATTTTAAATTTTTTAGGGTGAAAATAATAATAAGCCACTACATTTCGCCATTTTTATAATGCTTTTTCTTTTGATCCGTCCGAAACATGAACAATGTTTTTCCTTCTGCTACCGTACAGTGTGTATTTTAAACTTTTTGTTCCCTTTGAAATACGCCGAGGAATCGAAAGTTAGAAGTGCGAAACAATGCAGCACAATGGCTACATGAATTCGAACATTTCCATCACGATGAGTTATCATTGACCTACTTGTAAGTCAATAAGAGTTCGTGAACGACCTGTAGCGCTTCCTCGCGAGTCCCAAGATAAACAGTTGACATTTAATATGAAAACACAATAGGGTAATGTTTCTATTAATATTCCAACCACTCACGGGGCCGCCTGACTGATCGATGTTGATTTATGTTTTAAATGCAGTGATGTGATTGGCGGAAAATGGCAGCAATTTACATTCGCGCCAAACGAGAGCGGGTGGCAAAAAACGAACCACTCACAACAGCTGTGTGTGTCTAGGTGACGATTCACAAGAATAAATTACTCGACCGCAAAACGCAATCCCGTAAGGGAAAAACATAGGACGCACCAAGCCTCGAAGCTTGAAAAAAGGAAATTGTGTAACATTTATGAATGGACGCTTTGTGAACGAGAAGATTTCGAAAGGGAAATTATGGAATAGTACCGCGCGATGGCTAGCTTTGAAAATGTGAAACCGCGTGACCTTTTTGGAGCAGTGGATTTAGATGGAAGCGGGTATATAGACAGAGACGAATTAGCCGCAGTTTGCGACTTGGACGCTCAGGATTTGGCGGAAGTCTTTGATAGGCTTGATGCGGATAGAGATGGAAGAATAAGCATCGAAGAGTTTTCGGAAAATTTCAAAAAATTCAAGTCTGTAGTGAGTGGAGTGAAAAGAAAAAAATCTGACCTTTCTACGAGTTTTGATGGAGAATATGAAGATTTAAAAGACAGACTTGGGCAGCAGTTTAGTCTGCTGAGCGGGTAAGCTAACTTGTAGCAAGAAATAAATGGTTTATACTATATATCAACGGGTAGAAGATCCTAGAAGGACGGGCGACACGCTCGCTTAACTTACGTGTTATTACAACAGACAGAAATATATATATACATACAGACACCGGCTGAAATGGCGACTCACGCATGACAAAATTGTTTTATTACAAAGCTACTGTGTTCCTGGAAGATCCGTTTAAAACACTACAAATTTAATTATATATCGACAATAATCAAGCTATGCCACACAAAATATACTTATTTGTAATTTTGGGTTGGCGGTGTGAACTGATATTCGTCCATTAACCGTGCAACCACTTGAAACGTAAAAAGAGCAACTTAAGATTTATCTTGGATATCTCCGGTTTTTAAAATGGGTTAAAAGCATTGAGTGATGTTCAGATCTTTCGTTTTTCTGAATTGATATTATCCATGGTTGTACGAAATAGTAGAAAATTGGATGATTGGAAAAAAAGATATTTCAAGCAATATTGCTAGTTTGGTGACTTGTGTGCAAAACAAACTGAAATAGCGCGTTGGGATATGAGATTTTATACAAATTTACACATTTCGGACTGCCTTTTTTTCTTGAAATATTACGAGGTTCAAGAAGTTTGACGCTGTTTGTTTTCTAGCACAGAGCAAATTACATGTGCGTGAAACGCATTTCACTAGTTGTTAGTTGTCAGTGGTTGCGTATGGAGTTTATCTAAGTTAACCTTCCTGTAGTATATTGGAAGTAGGAATTAGCAAGTCGGATACATTGCGAACAAATATCCAACAAAATAAGATGGGAATTTCCGACAATAAATGCTTCATGACAAATATAACACTGCTATATCGAACTTTTGCCGTAAAGTTGGTTCCAAACTGACGGCTCTCAAGCAGCGTTTAGCTGTATTATTGATCTCATCTCTTAGTTAATGGCCTCGATGAGAAAAGCCGTGATTGTGTTAACCTTAATAAAATCTGTCCAATTGCGAGCAATTTAGGTTCAAGCACAAGAGAGCAATCGAAAAAAAAAAACAGCGACGCGCGAGGGGAAACTTGCCCTTATTAAAGTGTATAGTGAGATAAATACAAAATGACACGGGAAAAATCAAATTTTGGGGACCGTACACAACACAAACATTACATTTTGCTTTATGTCTTCAATATATTTTGCTGCGGGTGTAACTTGAAATTCCCTAAAAAAAAGGAAAATTGTTTCACATTGGCGCTTTAATTCTCAGAAGTGTGCACATGGAAGTTAAGGAAGAATTTTGAGCAAAGACTTTAGGATTTGAATCTTTTTGGTTATTTTTAGCTCTCACATTACCTCTCATGATGAATATTTATTATTCATATGCATCGTTTCCACGGAAAAGCAAATATTATTCAAATGAGATTTGAAGAATTTTTGCGGCTTTTACATTGAATATTGCTGCAAATATCATTTACTGTTTGCTTGTTTTCATTATATTAGGGTCTTCTTGTTGCAGAATTCCTTGCGAAGCCGAACGATTTTAGCCTGAAGTATACTACTTACTTACAATTTTATACCTTTTCTTAACCACTGCACATTTATATGTTAAATAATTATTATGGATGTTTTTCAAGCACCTTTGTAGCATGGAAACAGATTAAAAAATTCAACTTGACTCGAAAATCACCAATGAATATCCTCACGTATTTATGATTCGAAAACGTGAAGCTTTCTCTACTGCGTAAACTGATCCAAATTGTTGGAATTTTTTCGAAAAACAGTTTCAATGTTAGTATTTCAAATTCAGTAGTTTTATCTTGGTTTCTAAGAAAACGTTTCGTTTTGCTAAGAATGCAGTCTTAGGACAGCAAGGTGTGATTTGGGTAGGTGGTCCGATCGTGACTTGAGGGCGGTATAAACTATTAGCAACGCAATACATTTAATTCTCGTGCCACTCTTCTTTTTTTAAGAATTTCTTCATTTATATTTCTTCTGATTCCAATCGTCTATTTCAAGTCATTAGGTCTGCTCATTAGTACCACATTTGTAACCCTTTACACCTCGGACAATATATATTTTGAAAAGATCGAGCTTTTTGTGTTAAATACGACTTGGTATCGGTCGTTTTGACTAAACAAAATTCATCATCTTGGGCCTGTAATGATTAAACACACTATTAACCATTTGCCGCAGCTATCCTTCTCAATAAAAAATTTCATTTTATGGCATTAGCAGTCCATTGCTCTAAACTAGGCAAGCGGAGATTTAAAAATTTCTCAGTACTTCTTATTTGCAAGAGAATATTAAACTGGGTCCTTAGCTTAAAACGCTGCAGATTAATTTTACCACACTTATGAAACGTAGCACGGACAAAAGGGGGATGGCTAAAGTCGTGAAGCCCTATATAAACATTACATTTGATATTTTAGGTAAAACGAAAAACTAGGTAAATGTGTCAAGCCTTGTGAATGATTAAGAAGTAAACACTTAGTGAAAAAGTTTGCAAGTATTGTGCTATAATTATTCCGTTTTTGTGTTAAATTGTGTCAAGGATTATGATGAAATTGACCATAGCTAAAAAGCTCTAAAAGCAATTTCGATGACATATATTCAGCTAAGATCTTTTATATCGCACCATCCTCGTTGTATTTTCGTGGTTTTGGCAGGTGTTTAAGACACCGCAAGAGAGAGAAAGATATACAAATATTTTTAGAATGCAATGTCAATCTGTGTTTTCATCTAAAATGATATGTTTTGACACATCTTATGCATACTCTGCTGTTCAGCCAAGTAATTCGGCAGGTGATCAGTAACGACAGCTTAAAAGGAAGCTTACACTCACTCGATATGATGTCATGCAACGTACTGCTTGTATCGCAAAAGCTGAGCTACCATGCTTCAAACAACATTTGGTTTCCACCAAGACAAGTCAGTTGCTAAAAGATGTTGCGCTTTACAGTAGTGCAAAAAAGAAATGTTTGAAATTTGCAGCAATCGTTGCGAAACTGTCGAACTGACTCAACTTAAATTTGCACAATGTTTGCTGCAGCACACTTTTGAACTTAGAACGTTATTGTTGTTTGTTTAAAACTTTACTGTTATTTATAGCGTTTGGATAAATCATGCTAGAGAACACTGATGTCTTGATCGCAAATAAATTTTGATATACGCTCCAAGATCCGATCGCGATCTCACACAACAACCTTAAGATAATTGGAGAGAATTTACGCGACTGATCCCTCAATTTCAGGGGATTTTCTTGCCCTCCGGCGTACCCTTTAGAATCAGAACACACTTCCACCACTTTTGTGGCTGTGAAACAACTATTTCAATTGAAGGGCGAATCAAGTTTCCAAATGACATCGTTGGGGTTTACCATTTTATTCGTGGAATAAAGAAAATTATATTTAAAACATCGCTGTGTTCCAAATAACTGAGAAATATTGGTATTAGCGACCAAAAGCAATAAAACGAAGTATTGCAACATATTAGCTTAAAGAATACAATACGTAGTTGCAACTATGAGGACTATGTAAACTATATAAAAAACAGGTTCATACTAGAATACACGTGTAAAATTGCGGCTGAACTAGAAGAAGATACAAGGAAGACTCAGTAAATATATACATGCCGTCAGGTATAGCAAGCCTTGCTATTCGGATTCGGTAGCTTGCAAAAACTGGCGATCAATTGCAAAAAGACCTCCAAATCCAAAGAAATGGGAAGACAAACCTTGAAACATGCTTCCCGAAAAACGAAACTCTGCTAGCAGGGAAATAACGTGCATGGGTGTCACGGCATAATCAGTTTGATGATAAATTTCAAGAATACAAGCGCTTAGAGGTTTTGTACTGAAGATATAAAATTGCCAAGGGGTGGAAGGGGTTATATCTTTTTAAGAGTGAGGGTATCCTATAGGTGGACTGTTGTATGATACTTATATACTACGGTAGCACCGTTTTCACTACAAAGTGAGGGTAGCCATGTTATAGTTGAAATATCAACTGGAATTACCTTTAGTGTATGTAATATTTCTCAGCATATCACTGAAAATTCTGCCAAAGCGAGCGTAGTTTTTAATGTGGTGTAAAAAATATGAGGGGCTACGACATGAGTATTTCTATGTTTTGCATGGGGTCACAATTGAACTGAGAATAACAAAACATAATAAGTTTATAAATGTGTTTTGATGGGCATGAGGGAAAACTAAAAAAAATCGGGAAATTCGTTTCCATCCTGACCGTCAGTGGCACTTATTTGCAGCTTCAGTGCACTTATAAGAGTAGTTTTCATCAATACAAACATGGCTTTGGCTTCTTATAGCAATACTCAAATCGGTGATATATCTTTTTGACTCCGGAATTGTTAGTTAGAAATATGCTATCCCATGATGGATGCTATCAAGGGTATCTTAAATGGTTTCCTCTGCTAACTTATTTTAATTTAGTGTTAAGTTTTAATTCGTTGGCGCAGGTCCTTTCTGCTATTTTTTCTGGCATAAAAAGATGAAGTAGGATCAGAGGAGCTAGTCAGTAGTCGGTTTTTTTTTTTGGCTCTCTACCAATACCTAAAAGGAATTAGTCTAATTTCCACTGAAATTTAACGGTTATGCAATGTTTCAGAGCAACACGAATTATATAAGTCACCAAATTCGCGAATTTATACAGACGTTTGTATGGAAGACGGGCAAAGTTGTCCATTAGTTAATATATAAATGTCTATAAAATTAATTGTCCAAATTCGCGATCTTATATTTTCACTCTTAAACATCGCATGATCCTCGCATTTCAGGATTTGGCTAGTTTTTAGGTTATTTTTATATGTAGCATAAAGAATTTGGTAGAATTTACAAAAAATAAGCACTTGAAAAACCGTGAAATGTGCGCATGAGACCATGAGTTCGCAACGGATGGTCCCTCGCGTGCTTTGCTTAGTCTTATGAGCACCATGGCTTCACCAGAACAAACTCAGTGGAAGCTAAATAAATCCTTTACTTACATTTTAGTTCAATTTATAATGGATTATCAGGATCACAACGAAAAAAATGACTTCTAGTCTAAAAAACAAACGTTTCGGAATGAACTGATAAGAAATACGCTGAGACTAACATACAGCATTATCAGCATCTTTATAATGACAAATACACAAACAAAGCCCTTCGAGTCTTTGATGCTACGCAGCTGAGTTGAAGCTTGTTGAAGAGATGCTCTGCATGACGGTTTCTAATAACTATACTACAGAAAAGCACTGAACAGTTGCGTTCATATTTGATGAGATAGGAATAAAGCTAATAATTAAACTTGCTGTTCTGCACTCTACGTGCCTTCTACTTTCCTAATTTTCTATTTAAAGTTGCACAATGTTCTATGAAAGTGTTTATATTAAGGAAAAATTAAGGAAAAGTAGAGAGGAGCTTATAACCGGAATATTTTTTTGAAATAGAAGTGTGTGGGGGCTCATAACCGGCACTTTACGCAGTACTGATATAGTCCTTGTAGCATGTACCTTATTTCAAAGCTTTGTTTCATTCCAGCTATCAAACCTCTTAGTTCAAGTAATTCACAAACCAATGGTCCTCGGAAGTAACAAGAAAAAGCGACTTGAGTCCTGACTTCCGTAGGTCATATTTATTACCAAAGATGGTAAAATCACTTTACTGCATAGAAAGGAAAAGGATGTTGAGTATATCGGCTGTATTAACGAAGAAAGCAATATTACAGCCAGGTAAAATTACGAAAGCAGCTAGTTAACAAATTATTCACCGAAATGGAGTGCGTGATAAACACTATCCACTGGTTTGGTATAAAGGGGTTTTCAATTGACCATTTTCGTATTCTCGGTATTGAAATGGTACTAGCTTGCAGTCGAGGCTCATGCGGGGGAATCTTTTCACATGCAAATATTTTTAATGATATTCCCCCGCATTAGCCTCCATTGCAAGCTAGTACCAGTTCAATACCGAGAATACGAATATGGTCTATTGAATGTAGTTAAACCAACACCAAAGTAATTACTCTGGCCAATCAAACAGACGCATGCAGAGAATCCAATAAACCAATCAGAACGCGAAGTAAGTAAACTCATGTCGCCGGCGCCAAGCGCGGGAAAACGCGTGCAGACAAGTACTAGTCACGATTAGGTTACTTCTGATTGGTTGATAAAGTGGCGCGAGATTTTTTAGCCAATCGGAAAGCGTAGCAATGCCTAAAACCAATGCAATCCCGACATTGGTAAACCTTAGTTTCCATTTTATACTACAGTATGTTCATTTGGTTGGCATAGCGCGGTCTTAATTTACAACTTTCTTCCTCGCTCAAGTACAGCTTCGGTTGATTCAACAGCTCTGTACTGTTGAAGTCACGTTTTCATTGTTCGCAGACTCTTCGAAATAAGTGATCGGAAACTTTATTAGATAATCTGAAGCTTAAAATATACTCTCAGCAGCATGCACCTTATTTCAAAGTTAAGTTTCACTCCCATTACTCCCATGAAACTCATACTTTATCACTGAATTTCTTCTCAAAATGTCATTACAAATTCAACAACACAGATACAGGCAGGAGAATACAGGCGCTGATCAATGCAACAAAGATCGGCGAAATACTAGTATCATTCCACAGTTGGCACGGAGGCCATTAAAATAAAAATAATTTGTATGCAGACTATAACCAGTTACTCTTGAACGTATGATACGCCCGAATTTAGATCTGGCAGTCGTGACAAGCTTCAAGCTAGCGAGCAAGTATTTGTCCCGAATTAATAGGCCATTTCCGAGTTACGTTACGCCTCGTTGTCAAAGCGAGGCTAGGTGCACAACCTTTCATATGAAAATGAGTTTTCATTCACATGCAAATGAAACTCATTTTCATATGAAAGGTTTCGCACCTAGCCTCGCTTTGATACAGAGGCTAAAAGCAACTACTGATTTACAAGCCCTAGTCAAACAAAACATTTTTAAGCCTATTGTTACACTAGTCCATTAGGTGTTAATTAGGCGGTGAAAGAAAATTCCGCGTAAATCGATCAGCTGATCGCGGCGACGAAAAAAATATAAGGGCGCAAAACATCGGTCTTGCATGGATTGGAAAAATAGTAACTTAAAAAAAGCACGTATTCGGAAGGAAACTTTTATCAACCGGACTACTAAACTATACCTTCACTTTGGATATTGTGTCTGCATTTGCAAGACTAAAAAAAATCCGTAGAACTTCGTAAACTTTGTCGCAGTCTCCGGTTGTGGCGTCATGTCCGGCCGTTACAAGTCAGGCTTTGATTAAATTAAAGTTACGTGTAAAATTTATCTCAAATCTACCCGAAAGTTGATTTGAGTGAATGCTGTCAATTATGAGAATAAAAGATCAATATTTCGTAAGTTATTTTATTTATAAACTGACATTTGTTCACTCCAGGCGAAATTAAACAATTCAAATCAGAACTTTCCATACAACTAACCAGCTTGGTTTTGTTTGTTGAAATTTTTTTTGATGGAAAAAAATTCCAAGATGAGTCAGCTTTCCTTTTAAGTTTCAAGTTAGCCACTACGCTACGGTATTTTGAGCTTCATGTATTCAGATCAATATCGTAAAACTAGGTTTTATAGTTAACCAGTGTAACCTAATTTACCCTTCGTCGGTTAATTTGGCATCGAAAGTGTTCAAAACAGTATGAATGTTCTGCTCGATACAACTCAATCGAGACACTCTGATCTCATCTAGACACAAGAAATACAATAACATTTGCATTTAGCAGTTCTCTTCTGACCTGAAAACCGCAATTTATGTCATTACTGGCGAACCTTGAGACGTCTTAAGGGCGGACGGAACGTGTTGTAATTTTTTTTTTTTTTCATTAAAAAATCATTGTGGGTATTAATTCGAGGCGAAAGTATCGAAAAATTGTTCTACGTAGAGGCATTTTCGGTTCAACCTAGAATTTTACGGGCGGAATAATGACAGACTATATTTTCGGAGACTGACGAAAATTTCCCGCAGCGAGTGTAGCCATTGACGTGCATTGATTCAACGAGCCACGACCTTAACAATATAGGCCGCAAAGTTGCCGACTAATCCGTCATATTGTCGTAGTCCTCTTACGGTAATTGGCAGACGACCTGTTGCTATTCTATTCTTATGCAAAATAGTGGCTATCAGTTTCGAGAAAATATTTGTTGGCGACGCGTAAAGATTTGTTTAGTTCAATAATCGAGCAAACTTGATTTTACAGCAGTTTATTTATTTTTATCCTCAACGATGGAGTAGTATGGCATCCGGAGAAATCGTTAATATAGAACACGAAGTTAAAGACATTTTTCACTCGTGGGACTTGGATGAAAACGGCTTCATTGACAAGAACGAACTGTCTTGTTGTTGCTCCGAATTGAATTTAACAAGTGAGCAGTTGAATAGTTTGTTTGAAGAACTTGATGTGGACGGAGATAAGAAGATAAGTCTACCGGATTTTTCCAAGGGCTTTCAGCGCGTTTGCTCTTTATTTCAAGCGGAGTATGAACTTTCAAGCACAGAGTCACGGGAGAACAGAAAGTTTGACAAACTTCTTGACGCGCTCGGAGTTCGCGATCTATTGTCAGGGTAAATATTTTTGTACAATTGTTATTCCTCGTGTTCACATTTTTCTTCCTTGTCGATATGTTGGAATTATGAAGAAATAAGTAAAACAGGCTGTGCAGGCTTTAATTTATAACACGCGAAACTACACGATTCAGTGTTAGCGCACCGGGAAGTAATATGAAATTCTATATCGATCCCGCGATTTTTATATGACTTGATGAGTTAATTTTTAACTCTAATTTGCTACTTGGCTTCCTGGTTTCGGATATAATCAAAACGCTAAAGCTATATCGGAAACCTTATGTTATAGCGGCCCGCATAATTGCCATGGATTTCCGTAGAATAGAGTTGATTTTGGAACAGGCAGGGATGAGGTATTTCATCGATTTACACGCCAATTTATACTTGCCAGCGACAATGCAATATAAATCTTCCAGTTGTTTTACATGACACGGATTCTAATATTGCCATTGCCAAACGGCAATAAGGGTCTGGATGTAGCGTCAATAGATGCAAATGAAGATTTATATTAGAAAAGAACAGCACTGCATGAGATAAAAGTGATATTTTCGTCATATTGTCGGTCGAGACATTTGACACGGCAAGAAGAATGGGTTCTAAAATGCATCGCGGGAACTTTCGACAAAATTAACGAGCGACAAAAATCGTACATTAATTTGTACTACAGCTATGTTTAGTGTCATTTGTTTGGAAACCTTTATTCGAATTTAAGAGCAATTGTATTATTTGGAGGTAATGTTAAATTCGAGCATTGTCACGACTGAGGCACGACATAAGCTTAAGCTTTATACATGTACATTGAAAAATATGATTCAAAATGGCGGAGGTATTTTACCATTTGCCTTAAGCTTATATTTTTCAGATGTCTGCCGAATCATTTGATAGACATTTTGTGTCATGTGATTGTCTCAAAATAATAGAAACCACTTTTTTGACCAAGATGTTTTGAATCTAACTTGTTATTTGTAGTCTGTTGCAGCGAGGTCTGATTTTGTCAAGACTCACAAGTGTGTTTGCGTTTTGTTTTTTTCAACAGACAAGAATATGTCTCTGAACTGTTCCATTACCTACATAGCTCTTCCGACTCACCACAGCTCTTAGCTTTATTAGAAAGCTTTCTGTTCAGTGTTGTCAGAGATGTCAAGCATTATTCATCTGAAAATCAAAGGCTGGAAGATGCCCTCAAAAGGTCTGTATCAACCCTTATTTATCTGGAAGAATATTTTTTCATCATCAAATGCAGTCATCTCTCATTACTCCTATAATCGCATCAATAACAACTTTCTCGATTGTGATTAGTCCATACTTGTCCAATACTCTGACAAATTTATGCATAGCATTGTGAAGCATTGTACTGTAATACATTGTGCTGTATTGTGCCGTTCTAGAATGTATTGTTAAACTATTGTTATGGTCATATAATACAATACAATGCTATGCATACATTTGTCAGAGTATTGGACAACCCTCACATTTTAATCACAAATTTTATTATTGATTGATTGAATTGTGTCGTACAATTCAGGAGTAATAACTCTCCCGATTACTCTCTGAATTGTTCTCCACTCAGTCCAGTTCCTATTACACTGTACTTAAACATGCAGGGCCTGCTAGCAATCTAGTGTAGTCACTGTGAAAATCAAAGGCTCCTATAAGCCAACTCATGAATGCTAAACAACGTTCTGACCCTCCCCACCCCTATTGCTCCACTCCCCCCCCCCCCCCTCCCCCCGCCTCTGTATACTATGTCTCTTTCAATGCTTTGCATAATCACAAGGTAAAAATCAAGTTTGTACTTTTAGGACATGCGAGAAACATACCGAGCATATGGATCAGCTGGATAATGAACTGGAGCAGCAGATGCAAAGAATGGAATCACGCATCAGACAAGAGGTTTGTTTTATGTCACACTTGCTTTAGCCAGTGTGAGCAGGCTTACTATTTTGGGATCTCAAACTGCATAGAGACCTGAGCTGAACTACATGTAGTCCCTTTAACTTCTGCGGCTTCAGCTACAATTAATTGCTGTCATAAAATCCCAAATTTGAAATGCTTGATGCTACATGTAAGCTACTTGTATAAGGAGAAAAAAAATAGAAAATATTAATGTGCTATCAATGGCGATTTCAAGAGCAATCAACATTTTATTTTTTCTTGCATTATCAATGCATTTTCAATGGAATGCAAGCAAATGACAAGGATTAGCATTTTCATCTTGTGAGAGCCTCAGTCTTTCCTCTGTTGAGGGTTTTAAATACCACAAAATCCTGGTTATACTTGTAAGTCCTGGACATGTGCAACATATATAGTGGGTGTTTTTTTTGTTGGGCTTTGATAACCTAACAATCTTCAATCATCAAACATTTCCATGACCAAGGTACAAAAAACCATGATGGTTTTTCTCCATTTGTCCCTATCTTGTGGTGGCAATATGACAAAGGCTTTCCACATTGAATCAACCAAGGCTGACTTGCCTTGACTTAGCTGTTCTTCTCCATGTTGTTATATTTCTATCCCATGCACTACCACCTTGGTCAGCTTGTGTTTTCAAGCGACCCATACATTATGTCGATTGAGCTTTTCCAGTGTATTCTGCCGTTAGGCTTAACCATGTTGGACAGGTCGAATGGGTAAAAAACAGACAGAGAGTTTATGTACTAGTCTCATCCTCTGGGTTTAAGGGATTGAAAAAGGGCAAACCATCCATTCCTGTAAAAATCACCAGACTGCAGAAACAACAGATGGTGTTTGTGCAACATACAGGTTATTTAATACTGGACAGGTTAATTTAGTTTTTATATATTTCTTTTATTAGGAAAAAAGTAAACAAGAAAGATCCAATTTGGATATTGTTTGGCAACTGGAGAGCAAAAATAAAGAGATACAAACCTTAACTGCAAGACTTCAGAAGGTTTGTGATATAATTTAGCCATAAAAGAGTAATTTCATGGTGTTGTAATCACTAAATGATCAATATATTAATAATACTTGACAATGTAAAGAATTGAAAAGACAATAAACCATGCCACACCCATTAAACAAAATAGCTAACCAACAATGAATGTTCTGCAACACCAAGTAATACCCGGTGAAGTGTAATTAAAATTGTTATCGTGGGTATTGAAACATTTTTTTTATCCCTTTTTCTTTAGATTGTTAGCTGTCATACATGTAACTCATAAATGGGGGTTTAATCTTTCCAAGTAAAACAAATTATAGACTCCAATGATTTAGTGTCATTATAGTGACTAAAGATATTATCAGTGATAACAACATTGCTGCCAATAATAATTGTTGTTTTCAGCTTGAGGGACGACTGAAAAGAAAAGAACCCGAGGAGCAAAAAATCAAAGAGGAAGTGGATGAAAAAGTTCAGGTAATTTTTTAATGTTATTTTTTAACAGCTTTTAACTTACATTGTACTGTTACTGATGCTGATCCATGAGTTTTATGATTGCTATCTTTACTGCAGATATTGTAATTCAATTATGTGCATATAAACAGATCAAATGACAGGGTATTCAGTGGAACCATGTTAATATGACTACTGATTGGACATTAGAATGTGGTCGCATTAACTGGGGTGGGTGGGCAGGGGTAATGTGCTTGACCCGTGTTTGGGTATAGGGGTGCTGCTGAAGGCTTGAAAGCCTGACATTGTTTTAAGGGCAAAAAAAACTAAAATTACCTGAAGTGTAGGACAACACCCTCTATTTTAGAACCATGTTTAGGACAAAGGAATAAATAATCTTGTGTTGCACAAAATTCTTTTTTCCAAGGACGTTTTTCTTGCTGTTGCCACGGTCGTGGTTGCTAAAGTTCCCTAATGAAGGGTTATGTCAACAGGGTGGACATATGTGTTAATCAGGGTGGCACTGTTCATGCCAATTAATAAGCGTTATCAATTACCTCCATATAAATCCATTGATTTTAATCAATTTAATCTATTTGTAGGAAATAAGATTTCTGCGAAGTCAGCTAACAGATGCCCAGACAAATATGGCAGTGCTGCGAAGTGAACTCGCTCAGCTCAGAAATGACTATGAAGAGCAGGAAGCCCAACTAACAGCGTAAGTAGTAAGACTGATCTACAACGAACTCATGTGATGTGATTGGTATCATTCTTATTTATTGGTACATAACAGTTAATTTTATGAGTTTTTTGTTTACCAGGGAGAAGAGATCTGTAATGGAATGTGTTCAAGAACAAGAGAGTTTAACAAGGCAGCTCCAGCTGCTTCAGTAAGTTAACTAATCTGTAGTAAGTCTTAATTTAAATTTATTATATTGGAAATTAAGTTTATTCTGATGCAGTGAAATCTATAGACTGGCTCTTTTTTAATGGAAGGAAAAAACATAGGATTACGAGAGTTGCAAACAACAAACTAAAAAAAAAATCATGTGGACTGTAGCCAAGTTTTAGTGGGAGATGAATACTATCAGCTCACCACTGTGGTATTTAATCCTGTAAACAGTTTATTTTTGGTTAATTTTTTTCTTTTAAAATCATTAGGCCGCAGTTCACAAGTTTCTCACTATTAAAAAATGTTAAGGTGATAACTTACTGTCAAATTTTAATTTTCAGTGAAGCGAACAAGAAACTTCATGACACAAATGACGATTTGCGAGCAGCCTTAGAGGTAAGTACTTGATGTATATGTACTACATATAAATTGAATATTATATAAAACCATGATCTGTTTTCTGTTTTTCAAATTTTTAAGTTTTGTTTGTTTGTGTGTGGTGGCATTTATTGATTTAAAAGACAAGAATCTGCATAATGTAAAACAAAGGAATTTATTTGAGTTGAAAAAAAGTAATGAGATTTAAATATGTACATGTAAATATTAAACATTGAATATTATTAAATTGGCTTTTAATTAAAAGAGTATCTCCGTTAATAATGTTAATAACTCTCCTTCAGCTAAGAAGAAATAGTGATAAAAGGAGCCCTTCGCCAAACAAGAGGCATTCCATATCAACACTGTATTCACCTACATCGAGTTTGACACGTAATGCCAAGTCACCTGTGAACAGGTAAGTTGTCCATATAGCTTGACTAAGCTTTGGGGGGTCTGAAGAGAATATATATTATTATATATATATATATTATATATTATTATTATGTATATATGTAATTATGTTACACAGTTAATGGAATTTATTATATTTCTTAAATTTTAATTTTGAAAATAAATGTTCTTGGGAGACTTGCAATTCTATTTAATATAAATTATTGTCATTTTAAACTTAATTTTCCTTTTCTCTTTTATATTAAGTAGGTGCTCATCAGGTTTTGCTGAAGACTTTGCCACCCCCGACAGTGTGGATGGCAACTCGGAACAAACAACACCATTAAGAGGTATACCCCTGACACAACCATACAGTGCTGGGAGTTCACGGAGAGGATCAGCACTGCTTCCCACCCAGCAGAGCTGTGAAGTTGATGACGAGACCATGAATGAAAACTCACTCATGACTGAGCTTATGCAGGTACAACAGCTATCGGTAAGCTGGAATGCCCTAGAAAGATAAAAATATATTGTTATATATTTTGAGAATTGATATAATGATATACAGTTGTACATGTATATCAGTGGTATATACATTGTACATGTACATGTATTATCAAATGCCTTGTAAGGCAGATGAATACTATTAGATGACTATGTTTGGGATATACATTTGACATTGTTTTAATGAGTCAACAATTTTTTTAGTCATACATGTATAATTATATATTTTAATTATTTATTTGAACAATAATCAGTTTAAGGTGTGATAAATTTGATCTAATAGGGATGATATCTATTTACAAACATTCTTTTTGTTATTCAAATGTGCCAGCCACTGGAACAAAAGAACCCTTTGTTTCGGCAGCCAATAAGGCTCTGGTTGGCACATTAATAACAATTGGTGATGTCATTGATATCTTCCCTATAAAAATTTAAACTTTAATTTAAACTTCTTTAAACTTTATTTAAAAGTTAAACAGTTTTTAAACTAAAAGTTGAATATAAAATTAAATTTAAATTTAAAATCAGAAATTTATTCCATTTAAATGTAAAACAAATATTTTTTAACTGTTTTGATATTATTAAGATTCTTAATTGGTTTTGAGGTTTAGGGGAATAAAGCAAAAGAAATCACATCAAGGTTGAGAGATGAATAACAAAATTTCTTTTGTTTTATTCTCCAAAGCCTCAGAGTCAAGTTAGAATTTAAATATATTATTCACCTTGACAGTGACTACTGTTTCAATTCAATTTAACTCATTTAATTGCAACTCCTTTACTTGCTCCATAACTCAACTAGGAAGATCTCTTTCTCAAGATTCAATTCTTTCACCGGCGCAGTGAATTTATTTAATAGTTCGCATTATTACATTAATTAGTTGTAAAATTTCAATCACGTAACCTAATTGGTATGTACATGAGATCTGGTTGTAAACATCACATAACATCCTGTAGGCATTTTTAACAATGAGGAAGAAAATGGTGGCTTTATTGTTCTTATGTAACCTGATGCAACCATTTGAAGTAATAGATAAAATATGAGTGGTAAAACTGGTATGGGATATTTACAATGGTTAGCTGCAGGGGAGTAATTGTAAATATCAAGACAGTTCTGCTGTGAATATTTTATCTTACTTACTTACTTACTTTGGCCCTTTGCTCCTCCCAGAGCATAGGCCACCAACAATAACTCGCCAGTCCCCTCTGTCCTGTGCTATCCCTTCAAGTTGTTTCCATGTGTGTCCAGTCCTCTTAATGTCCTTTTCAAGCTCTCGCCGCCAGGTGTTTCGTGGTCTCCCTCTCTTTTCGTTGACCTGAATATTTTATCTTACTTAATATAAAAACAATAGTGATAAAGTTATTAGCATTCCTAATAATCTGTATTCTGTGGACCGGCTTTTCATAAATTCTCCCAAACTTCCTCTCCTATTTGTTTCAGGTTATGTAAGCAGCTGTGTGGTGCTTACTACACATATTTTCCATTCATTAAATATAAACTGAATTAAACTGATTTTTGATTATTAAAGATAAACACATTCAATGTAGCATGTCATAAACTTATAAACGAGCAAACTTCCAGGTTCCTGAAGAAATAGCGGAGGACGAGAATGAAAATGAGATAGACTATAACAACAATGCAGGCATTCTAAACAGCAAGGAGACAGGTCAGATTCACAATCTGATACCTCCTGCAAAACAGACTTGTGAAGTGGATGATCCTATTTCTACTGAAGACAAGTGCTTCTTAGATGAACCTGTTATTCTTGGTTACTGTACTATGGTAGGACTCGTGGATTAAAGTTAAACTTTAAAATGACATATATACAGGTCCTGTGCAAAGGCTGTCTTGCCACATTTTTCTCTCCCATTTAGGCGGTTGAGAAAAGGAGATATTGAAGGCTAAAAGTATATAATTTTACGATTTGGCCAATAATTTGAAAGTGTGATATGAAATTATAATTACAGTAATTACATCTGTGGCGGATCACATTTTGCACAGGACTGTGTTATGCTGATTAAATAAACATGAACAAAATGAAATAGAACCTTATAAACATTTTAAAACACATAAACCTGAGATAAATTTCAAATCTAACAGAATAAACCACACAAGACAACAGACTGTGCACCTTTGACGTCAGATGACACTGAACAATCAGATGCTTCAAGAGACACTGACAAACTATTGCGGAATAGGCATAGCTCAAGATTTAGTGCGCGATTTGGAAAATACTTCGGTAAACTATCGAAAAGTACTAAAAACAGAGAAGCAAGCAACGCGAACGAGGAGGGAAAAGATGTTGCGATGAAAAAGAGTGAAATAAAAGACCTTAGTTTGAGAAAGAATGAATCCAGAAATACTGCTGCGGTGAAAAAGGGTGAGACACGAAATACTGCTTTGAAAAAGAATGAATCAAGAGATATTGCGTTAAAAAAGAACGAAGTGAGAAAGGGAAAAAACTATACGAAAAAACGAGCTGACGGAAATATGAATGGTAAATTGCAAAGTAGCGCACAAGATAAAGCTCAGTTTGAAAAAGAAAATAAAAGAGGAAGAAATGTTAATGCAGGACTTGGGAAATCAAAGTTAATACCACCAGAGCTTGACTCAGATTCAGAAGAAGCGGAGCAACATTTTAAGAGAAGCGCTGGAGACAGGAAAAGTATGAATGTAGTTGGAGCAGTCAGTAAACAGCGTAAAAATCCGTCAGTAACTTTCTCACCAACTGTGACTTGTACTACTGATAGTACACGAGTGCACACTGCACAAAAGACAAAGAACTTGACAAATAAGAAAACTCTCACACCTGTTCTTCAACACAAACGACATGTTGTTGCAAGTGAAACATCGGACACTGACAGTACCACACAGGAACGACAAACGGTACGACGACTAGTAAACTACTGTTAAACTTAAATTTTAAAACTACTTTATAACTCTTCAATATAAAATGCAGTTATCTAAACTTTTTTTCTTTCTTAAACTTATGAAATTGCAGTTGTGAAATCAAAATAAATTTAAAGTAAATACATATATAGTTTCATACTTTATTCACCACGTCCCCCAGAGGTAAATCATGGATGAAATATTAAACACAGAAACCAAAATTTAGGTAAAAAATAACCCTGATACAGTAAAACATTCTAAAACAAATATAATTGCAGCTAGGGTATCAAAGTGAAGGCCTTTACGTAAAGTGGTGTAATTGATTTTACAAGAAAAAATCAGTCTTCATTAGCTGAACATATAGACAGTTTTTCAATTATCTTTACAGAATTTCCATCGCGAATTAGCAGAAGAAGATGAAGCTTACAATTCGATGAGACCATCTGAGAGAAAAACCTGGTCGAAACAGCTTGATATCCTGCAGTAAGTCTTGTACTTTACGTTTATGTTTGTCGTATTGTTGAGAAAAAAAGGTTTATTGTTCTTTATAGGCCATGATTACTCGTGTAAAATAGGGACTGTCAGGCGAACTTCGCTGGGTTTTTGTTAAAACGGGGCTAAAAACGTGAAAAAGGTAGCTTATCTTTTCAGTCAGTTTTAAGGTTGCAATCGTTTCCGTCCAGGCCGCGGACTTTGTCTAGAGACACGTTTTAAAAAGTAGATCTATTCTTTGCTTTCGCATAGCTTCTCACTTGTGAGAATTTTTTAAGTAATTTAAGTGATTTTAATTGAATGAAACTTTTTTTGTTCAACACCACAGAGAGACGAACAAGAGATTGTGTGAAAGCAATGATGACTTACGGGCAGCCCTGGAGGTACAAACGTTAAACGTCGCTTGTTTGTTTTTCTTCTTCCTCTTTGCGCCTTATATCCCTAATTTTAATCTCAACTTGTTTCAAATCGATCGTTTTGTATCTTTAGGGTTTTTTTTAAACTTAAATTCAAAATTCCTGCATGGAATTTGCATTTACATTTGACTTGGGCTTAAATCTTTCATTTCCCTATCTTCTAAATCAATGGTGTCTTCAAATCTTAATGTTTTAATGCTTTAATTGGTGCTGTTTTTAGTACGCCTACAGTTGCATTGTGCATTGTAACTTTGTTAACCTTAAAATCATTGATTGCAGGCTTTGACTGCAGGAAAAAGATCGTCGTCAATGAAGCCGTCATCCAAGGTAATTCAACATTTACACAATTCACACTTTCGTCAGCCTTTCAGGCTATCGAAGAACACTTGAGAGAAAGACAAAAGATAACACGACAGTTGCTTTAGCCTGCATTGCCTGAAATGTTTCGAATCTGCACCAACAGGAACATTTTTGGACTGAAAAACAAAAGTCGTGAACCTGTGGTCTACATGCTTCAAGCCCCCGTCTCAGCTATTGTTTTTTTTTTCTTTAGACAAGTTCAACACTTTTACACTCAGGCGTATAAATCAGTGTACGTAACGACGAACTTTAAACTGCAGTTTCCTACAAAAAATAACTTTCAGTCTACAACCTTTCTTTTAGGCTCGTAGAAGTGGCGAGAAATGCCACAGGAACCCCAGCGTTCACAGCGATTACGGCTCCATATCAAGTCGCAGCATCACTCCAAACCAGTAAGTCGGTAATTCTCTGTGCATTTGTACACTCATTTTTTCGTTAGCAAGATGTTCTTGCCCGCATCCATCTCGTTGGTTCAACTGGTTATCGTTTTGTTGCCAAGAAGAGCCTCGTACTTGAACTCTGAAAAGCGCAAGAACACATAGTTCATGTCGCGTATAACTCCCTTATGAGTTTCTTTCTGTTATAGTCTTGGCGAAAACAAAAGTAATTCCGTGAGTGAAATTTGATCCTCGCAGTGCGCTACCAACTTAAGCAGTTGAAAAGCAACCTGACGAAAATTCAGGCTTTAACGGGATTCGAACCCATGACCTTGCGATACCGGTGCAATGCTCTATCCACTGAGCTACCAAGCCATATGGATAGATGGTCAATTGTGAGTTCGTGATATACCCGATGATAGTGAAATACACGAATATGAATATGAAAATCATATATATATATATGTGTACTGCGGATGAAACATGAGAACCCATCAGAACCCTTGCAAAGAGACTAAATCTACCGTTAAACAATGATAGGCTTCTGAAGATAAAAACACACATTGTGGATAACTCCACAGCCTCAGTATAACATTAGGGCATTACTGAGCTAAAAAAAAAAAATACGTATTTTTCGATACGCTAAGCCAGCCATACTGACTAGGTTACAGAGGACCACTTAACGCTGCGATGAATTTCGTGGCAGCCCTGTGAGAATGTTTTGTAGTGGCAGGCAGGGTAACAGAAGTAGTAGGTAATAAGGGCTAGTGATGTATTTTGTCATTAGTCATGATTTGTGAACTCCAGTGTGAAGTAAACGGCAAAAATTTGACTGTAGGCGGCAAAATTGCCTGCTGCCGGCACATTTTGACCGGGCTGCGAGGTTACTTTCTTTCCGAATATCCTTAAAGAAGGTATGTATATAATAGACGTCACTCACGGTGTGATCAAACAATTTAAAATGCGAGGCTAAGATAACAGAAGTAAAAGCAATATTTTGACCAGTAGAACGAGTCTTCTACAGAGCCGTTGTATATCTTTCACTCTACACAGCCCTGTAACTAGAAGAGTAGTTCTTATAGTCAAAATATTGGTCATGAAATCTGTCTTTAATTTCCGTTATACTAGCCTTATATTTTGAATTGTATTATCTATACACTGACCAGTTATGCTGCACTATTTAGTTTGCAGGGTCCCAAATCTGAGGATGATATAGGAGATGGTGCAGAGGCTGAAGATCATGAACCTGACGAGTTATCTGGATATGAGCCGGAGTCTGATGTCAACACTATGACGGTAGCTGTCTTATTTTGTACCTAATATGGCTTGCTAACTGCACCTGTATTTATTTGTTTTCTCAGCCAGTCAGTCCGCTTGTACCATTGGTCTGTTGGTTAGGTGGCCTTTTTGTCTGTCTATTAACCAATAATTCACAGTCAGCCAATCAATCAGTTTGGTCAGTCAGTCGTAATCATACATACATACACACATATACTTTATTTCAACTCGAAAATTTAGAGTAGCAAATATATGCTAATGTATTCGAGCACAATAAAAAATACAATACAGTGTAGTCAGTCAGACAGACAGCCAGACGGCTAGCCCGTCAGTCAGCCAGACAGCCAAACGGCTAACCCGTCAGGCAGTCAGCCAGACAGCCAGACGGCTAGCCCGTCAGTCAGCCAGTCAGCCAGACGGCTAGCCCGTCAGTCAGCCACACAGCCAGACGGCTAGCCCATCAGTCAGCCACACAGCCAGACAGCTAGCCCGTCAGTCAGCCAGACAGCCAGTCAGACAGCCAGTCAGTCAGTCAGTCAGTCGGCCATTCGGACGTTTAAACAATTGTTCGATTCTGGATTAAACTTTTTGTTACTAGCTCCTCTGGTTTACACTGCAGGAAATACTTGCAGTTTTAAAACACCCTTCTTTCTACATGTATGAGGCATAACTCAAATAAACTATTTTTAAAATTGTTTTTCATTAAATCAATAAACATCTACAGTTAAAAAAATAAAAAAATAAAAGCAGTGTTATATTGAAAATAATACTTTTACATTTTAACTGTTTTCGGATGATAATCAATTAAATTTTGGAAGTGCGATTCTGGACAAACGTCTTGAAACAGTTCCTCTTTTCTGAAGTTCCCCTCCATTGTACACCACTACAATGAAGAATTAATTAAGGGGGCCGGGAAGGGGCCATGAAAATTTCAAAACAGTTTTCTTCTTTCGTTTCGAAAGGGTAATTTATGGCCGACTTATTTGTGAACTGTTTCAATGACTCCTGTCCGGGTTTGCAATTCTTAACTTTAAACCCAAGTAAAATAAACATTTTCTAATCAAACACCCAGATAAAGGCGCATCATTTTGAAGCTGCTCCTAAACTTTCTAAACTGGCGGCCACACCACATGGTCGTCATGTGACACTTCAGGAACGCGCCAATGACGTCATGTGGGAGAGCGACGCGGAACACGAACACGAACCCGACCCCGTGCCCGGCCCCGCGCAACAAGTGGCGGAACAAACAAACGTCGAAACAATAAACACGAACAGTCAACCACAATCACACTCACCTTTTGACAGGAATAGTCATTTGCGAAAACCTTGCAGGCATAAAAGCCTCGAACAGTTATTTAACAAGTCGAACAGCAAGGGTGACAGGTCGGCGTGGCCAGCTATTGCACGGGCTGGTAAATGGAACAGCTTGGAACAAGTGAGAAGGAGAAATGATTTCGTGGGTGAAAGGACCAGATCGCTACCTACGTCGCGATGGCAAAGCGACGAGGGACCGAACTTTGGAAAAGGAGATGGTTTTTGGCAGCTTTCTGAAAAACTGAACGCTTTACGCTCGAGTAGCGAGGGCATTTCGGAGAAAAAAGACGATTGCAAAGAAAATGTTGTCTCGAGTTCGCTTAATCACGCGCCTCTAATGAGGGTCGTTCGGAATTTAAACACTGAAATTCAAACTGTTGTTAATGATGACTTGGATCAGTTGATTACAAGACTGGATCCAAGCCCAAGAGAAATAAAAATCAAAGAAGGAAATGTCTCCGAAAGGTTACTCAACGATGAGGAGAACAGATTGTTTCCTGTTAATCATACTGGTGGCTGTGGCCTTAAACGAAGTAATTCACTGGTAATTAAACGCAACAGAGCTAAGGTAAATAAACGTAAATAAACTAAACTTAATACTCGAACGATGAAACGTTTTTGAGGCTCTAAATATTTTAATACATCCGCCGTATGTTTAGATATAAAAACTTCAATGAGATCCCGTTAAACTCAGGTTGATTCTTGATTCAGCTTTTCCTGTCGTATTAAACTTGAATTGCCTTGTAATTCAACAATATAGCCGACCTAACATCCAAGTAGTAAGTAATACTGAAGCAAAATAAACCAAAACAAACTAAATGAATAAATGACTAAAGTAAATAAAAATAAACAAATAAATAAAATAAATAAATAGATAAATTATTAATATAATTCTGAACTTAAAAAAAATTCACGCCTTGAGATTAAACTTAATAGCCCAATTTCGATATATGTATATTCAAATTCAACTTGAAACAAAAGACATCACTACGAGGCTTAGGGGAATAAACCATATAAATCCCTGCTATCATTCCGCCAAGCCTCGTAGTTATGTCTTTTGTTTCAAGTTGAATTTTAATATATCGAAATTGGGCTATTTACGTCACCCTTTCAAAATTCTCCGCAAGCCTCGTTTGTGAACAAAATTCTTCGCATTTTTTTAACTTTACTGCTTTGGGAATTCGTTGTTGTGAAACTTCACAAGTTCACAATTCCAAAACGAGGCTTGGGGATGAAATTAGCTTGTCTGACGTTAACATTCATAAGGGCTAATAAAAAATAATATTAAATATATAAAATACTATTTCGTCCCATATCCCTCTCTAAGGGGCCGATTACATGGCGAATTTCAGCCCGGGCTGAGATTTCAGCCCGGTCAACCGGGCTGAAATTTCGTTGTGATTACAAGACAAATTTCAGCCCGGGCTGAGATTTCAGCCCGGGCGCCAAGTTTGAAATTACGCGGGAAGATTGATAACGATAATCAAAATGGCGTCGAAGATTCGACTGCGCGTGCCCAAATTCACTTTTCAGCTCGGGCTGAAATTCTGATGCGATTACATGGCGAATTTCAGCCCGTTTGACCGGGCTGAAAATTCCAGCCCGGTTTCTGAAACCGGGCTGGAATTTTCAGCCCGGGCTGAAACTCGGCCCGGGCTGAAACTTTGTTCATGTAATCGCTAACTTCATTTTAAGAGGATTTATTCCGGAAGCCGGGCTGAAATCTCAGCCCGGTCAACCGGGCTGAAATCTCAGCCCGGGCTGAAATTCGCCATGTAAGCGGCCCCTAAACGGTAAGGACATCGTAATTACCCGTCATATAAATGCCAAACCTTTAGCGACGCGCGGAGATAATTATAACATGTGGCATTAGTTTAACTGTAAGAGGTAAAAATTTGATTGGTTAATTGATCGCTGTTTTCTGCGCCTTTTCATCTACTGCTCCTACGTTTTAACGTACTAAATAAAAATAATAATGCTAGAGCAGTTTTTGATTTACTCTCAAAGACAATGATGTGCTTGGTTTAGTTTATTTTCCTTTATCGAGGCAAGTGATTGGTTGAAAATCTCTAATCAGTGAGTTCGAACACCTTTGAGTGTCAAAATTGTTTACGCGATTGCGTTGGCTCAACCGGCATTGCTACACTTTGTGATTGGCTAAAAAAATCTTGCGCCACTTTCTCAACCAATCAGAATAAAAACCAAAACCACGTTTTCCCGCGCTTGGTTCATCAGATTGTCTGCGCCTGTTGTGATTGGTCAGAGTAATAACTTTGGTTTTGGTTTTATGACACTCAAATGAAAACCTCTCTGTGATCAGTAAAATGTTATTACGCTGATTTAGCTTTTCGCCAGTAATTCAAAAACTGTTCGTGATTGACATCACATTTAATTTAATTTAATTTAATTAATTTAAGATTTCAAATAAACGGTATAAAGCCATGACGTAAACTTAATTAACACGCATAAACATTGTTTCATCCACCAACAGACCGACTCTCTTCCCGAATCAGATATTGCAAACGGGAGAGCTGATGCGCTGCTGAGCGCAGAACTTGAAGCTCAGGTGAAACAAGTGAAATCATTTTGATAATAAAACATTTTTTAATGATATTTTTTTAAACTAACACTAAAATAACCATTTGTTAACAAACACTTTGCAAATTAATTAATAATAAACACTAGTGTGATTTTGACAAATCGTTTAAGGTGGCTCGATGGTGTTTTTTTCTGTGCCGACCACTCTTTTTCAATCACGTATTTGGATATCTTATTCAGTATTTACCTAAATACTCATGGCACACACTTACTAGGGAAAAATTGAAGTTTCCATTTCAGTTGTATCTTTTGCGATCGAAGCGTCCTTGGCAACGATACGTTGCTAGGCGTAGTTTTACTTGTGAGGCCGCTGTCGGCCTGTATGAGAAATTTTGGTAACTCGCTCTTGGGGACTGAAAGAGTACCACAATGCACACATTTTAGCCAAGTTTGGTTAACTTCTGTGAGAGGATTTTTGAATGGCGCGAGTTTACTTATTTTAGGGTTAAATTTGGTAAAATATCAAAGTTTGTTGTATTTCACCCCAAACTGAGAGATCGAGGACCTAATGCCGATTTCAACTTTACTCATTCATAAGAACAACTATTGTACCTTATTTGTTTGGCTCTTTTGGCGGATTGACGGTTTTGGATTTTTCCCTGTGCCGAGTTATAATAATCGAAATTTACGATGTTTTTGCAACAAACGAGCAGAGAATCTTATGACCTCGCTTATTTTAAAAATCTGAGATAGAATTTCCCAAGAATAAGCGAACTATAAATTTGGACCTTCTTTTACTTAGTCTCCAAATTTCGTGTTGGTTGAAATGCTGTGAGACTTGTACGCTGAACGTCGAGTTGGTAACATGCGCGCTAGTATTTTCAGAGATTTCTTGTTCTCCGAGATGTTTACAATTCATGATCTATTCTGCATATTTCATTGTTCTGAAATGACACCTGCACGCGAATTCCAGTCTAGCACGGGCGGAACCAAAACGCTTGATTAACTTCCGAAGACCTGCCGATTATGGTAATTCATCAGTCCTGGCAATGTGTTCATGAAATAACAGGTGAGCTGTTGAACATCAACGTTAAACACGTAATTGACCTAAAAATAGCAAGAGCATGCCGCAAACAGAAAACAGAAATTTTTACTCACTGTCAAGGCAGCAATTATTTCCCTTATTAAAAGACGTGAAAAACGCTACAATAAGCGTGTCTAACAGAAGAGTTTATTACCATAATCGGCAGGTCTTCGGAAGTTAATCAAGCGTTTTGGTTCCGCCCGTGCTAGACTGGAATTCGCGTGCAGGTGTCATTTCAGAACAATGAAATATGCAGAATAGATCATGAATTGTAAACATCTCGGAGAACAAGAAATCTCTGAAAATACTAGCGCGCATGTTACCAACTCGACGTTCAGCGTACAAGTCTCACAGCATTTCAACCAACACGAAATTTGGAGACTAAGTAAAAGAAGGTCCAAATTTATAGTTCGCTTATTCTTGGGAAATTCTATCTCAGATTTTTAAAATAAGCGAGGTCATAAGATTCTCTGCTCGTTTGTTGCAAAAACATCGTAAATTTCGATTATTATAACTCGGCACAGGGAAAAATCCAAAACCGTCAATCCGCCAAAAGAGCCAAACAAATAAGGTACAATAGTTGTTCTTATGAATGAGTAAAGTTGAAATCGGCATTAGGTCCTCGATCTCTCAGTTTGGGGTGAAATACAACAAACTTTGATATTTTACCAAATTTAACCCTAAAATAAGTAAACTCGTGCCATTCAAAAATCCTCTCACAGAAGTTAACCAAACTTGGCTAAAATGTGTGCATTGTGGTACTCTTTCAGTCCCCAAGAGCGAGTTACCAAAATTTCTCATACAGGCCGACGGCGGCCTCACAAGTAAAACTACGCCTAGCAACGTATCGTTGCCAAGGACGCTTCGATCGCAAAAAATACAACTGAAATGGAAACTTCAATTTTTCCCTAGTAAGTGTGTGCCATGAGTATTTAGGTAAATACTGAATAAGATATCCAAATACGTGATTGAAAAAGAGTGGTCGGCACAGAAAAAAACACCATCGAGCCACCTTAAGAGACATTGAAAGTGTTCTTAATTCTTTTCCCCGTGAATATAAGGCTTTAAATATAACTGGTACAAGATGACTCTAACGTTTCGACGTTCATATAAATAGTACTTTTTTTAATTGCTAACACTAAAAATGTTCTGTGTAAGGGCAAGAAAAGCAGTTGATTGTAGATTAGGGCTTGAAAGCCATTAAGCGAATAAGCAAGACAAGATAGAAGCTTGAACAAAACATCCTCTCTAGGTCAATTTCAATGTTCCCGCTTGGTCACGTGTTACGTGACAAGTGACAGCCGCTGTGATAGTCCATTTATTCATTTGTTAAATTGTCGTTTTGTTATCGTCATGATACAGTTCAAGAGCGTTATCGAAGAGGACGCCGAAGACATCGATGAAGATGACGTAGGAGATGAGGAGTTAGCTCAGTTGGTTGCCATGGCAAGAGCTCTCACGGATTCCGAAGAAGACACTGAGACCGAAACAGAAGCTCCCGAGGGAGAGAGGGGTTCGGCTGTTGGTTCAGACTCTACTTCCGAAGCATCGACCAACACTCCAGCGCATGTAAGTTATGGTTGTTTTCCCGCCAAATAATTCTGCACTTGTCGCGGTTTCCAATTGTTTCCCGCCTTAATGTGCCTCCAAGTCACCCTGCGTTGGTGATAACTTCTATTGTTTTCCCGCCAAAATTTAGCATTGAATAAACTAATCCCCCTTCATTGGAGTGTCAGCCATATTTCACCAGAGTGATTTTCATATGACCTTAAAATGATCACGTGTGAACACAACCAAAACAACAAACGAACCGAAAGGAAGCAATTTGATTGGTTTAGCGAACGGAGGCAAACGCGCGCGGTTTTTGGTTGGTTTAGTGCACACGCAAAGCAAAGCGAACGGATTGCGAGCTGAAATGTAGCTATTCTCTTTGACGTCACTCGCTTTCTAGCATTCTGATTGGTCAATCGAACGAGAATCTTTCTATATTAGCGATATTTTTAGTGGGAAAACGAGCAAAGCTTGTTTTGGTCCTTTCAACTACTGGCGAATGAAACAAATCGCGAACACTCGGGGAAACCGTTTTTTACAGGTCATACGAAAATCGCTCTAAATGTTAACACAGCAACATGTATGTGTTTGTATGTTTCACAGGCGTCAACATCAGATAGCACTGTCCCTGAGCGCATGTACAAACTGGTGTTAGCCGGAGACGCCGCAGTCGGTAAATCCAGCTTCATTCTCAGGCTGTGTAGAAACAGATTCCATAATGCTCTGAACTCCACACTTGGTACGTACAACAGTCACATCGCTTCTTCGTGGGTTTGATTGAACCGAATGTTGTTGTGAAGCCCTGACTTCTTCCTCATTGTTACATTAATCTATTTCAGGTGTGGATTTCCAGATGAAAACACTCTGTGTTGATGGTAAAACTATTGCGCTACAACTGTGGGACACTGCAGGCCAAGAGAGGTAAAGCATTGTTATTTCAGGTTATTTTTGTTTTTGCATTGCTACGCATTTCGATTGGCTAAAAAATCTCGCGCCACTTTATCAACCAATCAGAAGTAAAACCAAAACCAATCATGACTTGCTCGCACGCGTTTTCCCACGCTTGGCGCCGGCGACATGTATTTGCTTCAAACTCTAACCAATTATTGGTTCATTGAATTTTCTGCGTCTGTTTTGATTGGCCAAAGTAATAATTTTGTTTTGGGTTTTACGTCACTAAAATGAAAACCGCACTAAGAGAGGAAAGTCACGTCACACGCAAATAGTTTTCATTGTGATTCCGTTATGCTCAGATCAAATTAAAATTTGAAAATTTTTGTGGAGCGTGGAAAACTGGAAAGTAAAACGTTAAAAGCAAGGCGCCAACCAATAACAAACGCGACCCACGTGACCAGACCCACAAGGCGAGTGCTCTCAACACTGTGCCAACACTGCTACCCATATATACCTAATTCAATAAAGGTTGCTTTGGCAATTGGTCATTGGTAATTGGGCATTGGCATTTGGGCAGACGGAACACATTGCAATGTGTTCACTCAAGCAAACTTGTGTTTGTGTTCACTCAAGCAAACTTGAGTGACCGCCAAACAATAGCTTCCCAATGCGCAATTACCAATGACCAAAGCAACCTTTATTGAATTAGGTATATGTAGCGCCATATTCATCAAGGTCCGTTTTCATTGTAGGTTCCGGAGTATCGCCAAATCTTACTTTCGTAAAGCTGATGGTGTGTTACTACTGTATGACGTCACTTGCGAGACTTCATTTATCGATGTACGCGATTGGGTGGAAGCCATTGAGGTATAAACTTTAATTATTTTTTATCCTGATAATTTTGTTTTCACTTGGTTACTTAGAATAACAACAATAATAATAATAATAATAATAATAATAATAATATAAATTTAGAGCATTTTACAAATTCTCAATGCTCTTACAGTAACCTAACATAAAACGTAAAAATCCTACAAGAAGAAAACTATAGACTATAGACTGTAACGCTACTATAATACTGTATAATACTGCTATGATGCAACAATACTGTGCAAGAATAATAAAATTAAAAATCTTGTTTCGTGTAATGCGATTCTAACTTTTAACTCTGTAGACGTATTTATTTGGCGTGACCAGTTTTTTTTTCATTGCACACATACACACAGTGTTTTAACCATAAAAGATATTACAGCAAAAAAAGGATTTTCCGTGATACAGGGTGGCTCTAACTATTGAGTCTGTAGATGAAATTTAGCAATGTCATTCAATTGAAAGTTACTAAGCAGTGTTTCTTATGAGTACCTATACAGTGTGGTTCTAAACTCAGTTTTGAGTCAGTTAATGAATAAAGTACTGAACTGAGCTCTACTTTTTGTGACATTGAATTGATTACTTTACATGTAATTTATTTGTTACCTGTGTTCAACTTGCGGTTAAGTGAAATCGGTGGAGGCTTTTGAGTGAAAAATGTTTCACGCTTTGTATGTTGTCTTTTTATCGACTTCTCTGTGCGAGTTGTTACTGAAAGTTCTTTCTTCTTACAGGACAGCACATCAAAGCCCATTCCCATAATGCTATGTGGTAACAAGACCGATTTACGTGAATCATATGCCGAAGAAGGAAATACAATTATTTCCGCGGAGAGAGGAGAGAAATTAGCCAAGGTAAACTACATATAGTACACTCCACAGCTCATTCTAAGTTATCTAGTGATTATGTTGTTGGAAGTGAGTTTAAGACGTCCAAACAAACAACTTGCCCACGAATTACTAGAGAGAAAACCGAGACTTGCATTCTAAGTTCCCACTTGGTTTCAATATTGAACAAACGTCAGATAGCAAATGTTCTACACAAAACATTTTAGCTTGTGCGCAACCTATTTGTCTTCCCTTGTCCCGTTACTGACGAAAGAACTAAGATGCCTCCGTGCAGACTAAAAAGATGGTAAACCATTAATTTTCAACTAAACAATTTAACCTTTGTTTTGAACTAAGTTTTCTGCCGCAAAACGGCCAGAGACACCAAACTTTCCAATGAGACATTCTTTTGGGAAGTCGCTCAACTTTCTTCTAAGGCAGCCATTGTAAAAACAGTAATACGCACAATATTCAAATTGGTATATTGTTAGACTATCTCACTTCCGATCTGGTGGTCCTAGCGCTAAGCTGTGGCTCTTCATTACTTTCTTTAAAATACAATTTCGAGCGAACCTAGCGTGATTTGGATAGCCTGTGCAGCAAAAGAGCAAGAGAATAACTAAAGAAGTAGTCTTACTTGTTTTTGATAGTATTTGTCCTTAATCCTGTGATATAATAATAAATTTTACGTACTTTAAGTAGTATTCACAGATTGTCGTTATTGTCCGTAATTTCAGACAAATTGAAGTGTCCGAAATATGCCAAGAAAACCTCCAAAAATTTTTTTGTCCGAAGTTTAACGTCCGAAAGTTAAGGGTTCAAATATTTCCGTAGTTAAAGTAGTTAATCATTAACCACTCATGTATTTAAAAAAATCAAATTAAAGGACCCGTTATGGTATTTTCCTTCAGTATAGCCCTGACCTTGAGGAAGGCTTATTTTGTTAGTTGATATATTGGTCGCTTAATGAATCAGCCCATTTCCGTAGAGCCATCCTTGCATTCAGTTTGTTTTAATATGTTGTTTGATGTTTGTTTCTAGGAGTATGGCGCTTTGTTTATCGAAACAAGCTCGAAAGATAACAAAAACATCACAGAAGCGTGTATTGAGCTGGGAAGGTGAGTGGTTTTTACATTGGTTGTGTGTTTTGTCAGAGCATTGAGGTATCAACTGTTTTAAGGTGATTCCTCAGAAATAAAAGTTGTCGAACGATTTTTTTAAAATTTTCCCTAACAGCTCCCTACCATAAGTTGTTTCGAAAAATTCAATAAGAAAGATAGGTCACCATGCTCGGTAAAGAGATATGATGGACCAATGTTGCCCCATTTATGCCTATAGCAATACCGATCACGCACGTCATTATTTGATCGGTTCATGTTTCTTTTCCCGGTAACCCGTGAAAGCAAAGTTTACAATTCTTCAAAAAAACTTGATAGGTTAAAGTCTCCACCATATGGGAACACTTTGAAATAAAAGTTATAAAAAAGTCACACATCTTCAAATGACACGGACTCAAAACATTCCTCGCGTCCATGTTTTCAAGGTCATCAATTTGCTCCCACGAGTAACTGATTTGAGAACGTTTTTAGCGATATCTTTTTTTCCTGTCGAGGAATTTTTTTTTTACTTTTTTAACTTAAAAAGCATTAATTTAACATCAAAATGATGCAATAAAAAATATAGGTCACCATGCTCGTTAGAGAGAGAAAGACAGTCGTATTTTCTAACGAGCTTGCAGGCCTTGCAGGCGCTTACACTGTCGTTTGATTTTCTTTTTCTCTCTAGATCTTGAAACAAAATTTCAGTTCTTTTTTTCACTGATGATTTTATGAAGCGCCCATTTTTATGCCTGGTGAGGTTTCCGGCCAAAAAAGCAGCCATGTTTTAATGCTGCCGATGTTGCGAATTACGTGTGTTATGCGCAGTACAGGATGCGCAGTGCAATACTGAGGAATCACCTTAAAAACGTCATCCCACTGTACCTTAACTACCTAGCAGTAATCAGAGATTATGGAGACGCGTTCGAAGGAATTTCCGGCGGAAATGAGCCTCTGAAAAAAGCAACAGGGGCGGCCATTTGGAAGACCGGACACAAAAAATCTCAAATTTTACTGCATGTAAGGCACATTGCGACCAACACGAAATTAGGATTGCGTTCTTTGAACGCGATAAATCTGATAAGTAAAAGCTTTGCCATGTCGAGGATAAATTTAGCAAATTCCCACCGGTTTTCCGTGGTGTGGACTCTTATTTACCACGATTTACGTCATCACATGGTCAAAATGTTGTGGACTCACGAGGCGCAGCAAAAAATACAGGGAAAAATCGAAGTTTCGTTACAAAACGTGATGCATTGCGTGAGCAAGCGTTGTCTATAACTTGCATTGCGTGATGTTAGCGTCAGCACCGTTGTCTGTACTCTCAATTGCAAAAAAAAAATTTACCACCCGCATCGACTAATCAGATTGCGAGATTACCGGCAATTGTGGTAAAAAACGATTTTCAACAATTTGTTTGTTTGTTTGTTTTTCTTTTAGACTGCTCAGAAAAATTGAAGATACTGAAGTGGAAGAGAGTCATGGATTAACACTCACAGAAGGAGACCATAAAAACAAGAAGAAAGTAAACTGCTGCCCGACGTAGTTCAGGATTATATCAAGTACAAATCGTTCGGAGATTAAGAGCAATTGAAATACCGGCTCGGACAATTCTCTAAGCCAGCGGTTTTAGCTTGAGAACTTACTGGTTGCTAAGTAACATGGTCTGACCTGGCGGCGCAATGCTCACTTCTGGAGTTTTCGTGCTTTATTTTGATTGGATAAACTGAAAAAAAAATCGGAGGTATTTGTCTACGGCTGCGCAGAATTGCGAAAATTATGGTCAATATTTTCTCCCCAAGCTAGAACTAAATTTCAGTTCTTAGAAACGAATTAGAAGATTCTCCTTGGAACTTAAGGGTTTTTTGCTTTGTAGAATGAATTCTACAGCGAGATAAGTTTGCTACTTATCGATATTTTCATATTCATAGAAGGAGAATTTGATTTTCGATCATGCACAGAGATAGCCATATTCTCATTGTTTACCCTGTAAATAATTTTTATTTTAAAGAAAACAAATTCAAGTGGAATTTAAAATATTTATTTGCGGTATAGGACCAAGTCATACCATGTATGCAAGAAATTCATATTGTATTTGTTTGTATTAGTATTTTATTTATAAAATTCACGTCTCTCTCACAATCGATAGAATATTTAGTAATAAGCTTATTCACAAATGTTAAGACGTGTTCATTTTGAGAAGAAACGTTTTGTAAGTAAATAGTAAATAGTGACACAAAGAAGGCTATTAGATGATTAGTCTCTTTTGAGATATTTTCTCTCCTTTTTTTTACTGTATAAAAGCTTTTGATTTTCGTACAGCAAACCATCAAGAATGGCAAGAATTTTTATCGATGAACAGAAGCAAAGACGGTTGTTAAATGCAATTCCAACATTACGAACATTCATTTTTTTTATCATCATCAAACCGGATGTATATAAAAAACATTGAACGAATTTTCTATGTACAAAATATCCATCACAAAATACAGCCGAAAATATTCATAATTTGTCGTTTAGAAAATTACGTTGCATTATTTCGTACTGAACAATTTCATCACTCACGAATTGCCATACATTCGTTAATTGGGACCGGTAATGTGTTCGATCGAGGGGCAGGTTTTGTTTGTATGTTCGTGTTTTTGTTCTTCCCGTGTTCTTAGAAACATCTATTCCACACATTTGTTCGTGATGTTGGTTTTGCATTTTTGCAAGGAAGCTGGTTTTCCTGTATTATTGCGTTTCTAGTAATTTCAGACCTTTTTTAAAGAATGTGAGAACAGGTGCTGTGGTATGGAAATGCTATCTTGCATAGAAGAGCAGTTTTAACGTACTTAACGCGCGAGAGTTTTTTAGCGCTTTTAGGAATGAAAAGAGAAACAACGAAAACGGACTTAATTTTTAAAATCTTTGATGCATAAGATTAAAGTTCTTACTCAAAGGAACGAGCTAAAAATACAAGGGGTTAAATTGAAAATAAACTGTAAATCTTGAACATGCACTTTAGTGAGCTCACTAAAAAACTATAAAATACGAAACAAGAGATTGATAGCAAGGAAAAACACTTCTATTTTCAGAAAGTCTGTCATTCTTATCAGGGGCACAGTGAACAGACCCGGTAGTGTATGATAAAAGTAGAAGTCGGAATTACATTGTTTCTCTTTTATTTATATAAACGCATTCTAAACAGCGTGATGTATTGATTCAAACCAATTTAAAAATCTCGAGTATTATAGTAGGTTAAACTGTTCTTATACGTAAGATTGCATTACCACTCCAAAGGACATTATTCTACTTTCTTCAAAAAAGCTTGCATGTCATTCATATACATTCATACTTTACTATGGTTTTATTTTAAGACACCAAATATATCATGTAGATATCAATGGAAAACTATGATAACAATTTTGTATATAAATGTTTAGATGGCCGAGCCATGGGGTAATTTTATATACTGTATTTGATGTATTTGATGTATTTCGAATCGATGGTCCTTATTTAAATGCAAACGTTTATATTTGACACATTGTTCGCGACAAAGAAAAGAAAGATATTGCCAACGATGTCAGCTGTCTTTAAATTCCCACGCCTTTGCATGCGGACAAGTCGATTGAAGACGCGTCAACGCACTACTTCAAGCAGACAAGACAGAAAAGGCGAGAAAAACTACTGACTTCCATTTTCCCGCGCTTTTAATGAACGGCTGGCCGAAGGTGCGCCTCTGACCGCTTGTACCAAAAGGAGCGGGGAAATCCACTGGACACCTGGATTTTAATTGCTAACTGTTTTAAGAAAATATTCTGCGTCGAAAAACGGTATAATACACTTCACGTAATGTAACCGTGTTGAAAAAACTTGTAACGGTCAAATAAGGATTAAAAGCAGTTGTTTTTAGCTCTTCTTGGTTACTATTGTCATAATAACCGGACCAAAGTCGGCACATCTTGGATCTTGATAAGCACAGACAACTCAATAAACCAATCAAAACTAACCAACCACAGTTCGTGTAAATTAAATGAAATTAATGACTTGTATAGCGCACATATCCCATGTGTCTCATTGCGTTTTACTTATGAGAATGAGATCGGACGTCAGCTCACGAAGACGCCTCAGGCCGCCGCTATCGGTCCATTGTCTCCCCACCCCACCTACGAACGAATGTATGACACTGAGGGTGGTCACAGCCAGGGTTTTTGTCACTGAGTATTGGAGACGGGACAACCATTTGATTGTTCGACATAACATGTTTGGACCGGTACAACGGTCTTCTTCAGTTGTAGCGAGAACAATTTTCAATACTATTAATTGTCATTGCTTTGAGTAGTCTATATTTAATTCTAGATCTTTTTTTTTCTGGTCGAGCGTTTTTAACATGAGCCTCTGGCTCGGGAGACTTGGGCAACCACTCCCCACGGCGGTTTCCGATGTAAAATAAAGTTACTATTACTAAATGAGCTACAACTGAAGGAGAGAGTTGTATACCGGTCGCAACATGTTTTCTCGAAAAATCAAATGTGTCGTTTTTCTTAAAGTTATTTTAAGACCCTGATAACTTTTTGGGCCCGGAAAGTTGTTTTATGTTTTCATTAAGACTAAAATTTTGTTGCTTTTGAAAGTGAAGCAATAAAATTCTAAAGTCGACGAAACATGTCGGGCTGGTTTGCGAACTGAACCCCACACCATCATCCCATAGATTATGATTTTAAAATACAGCTCCGGGCACGAAACGTTATCGAGACTTGCTTGAAATGGGCCCCAGGACCGATCAGTCTCTCCCCTTTACCAAGTTTGATAAGCTGTCAAACGGGTCTCCAGACCCATCATTTTATCCGACCGTGGTAATAGTTACGTCTCTAGTTTGAAAAGGCTTTGTTAGCTTTTGTTCAAATCTATACACTCTCTAAATTCGCCGTTTCTGGGACTGCCATCACACTACCACCTCCAATCTAACCCCACACTTATTTTAATGTGCTTTTTCTTGCGGTGTTGCCCTGGTCAGGAGAGCACTTTTTTTCTTCCATTTTGTCAAACCAAATCAAACTGAGACTAGATATCACCGCTTCGTGGTTTAATTTCGTCAGAAAACAAAGAGAAATCTCCATGATGGCGTTCATATTTTACATGTAGTTTTTCTAAACTCAGACCTAGGGACCATTAAAACAGGGGCACACAACGAGGGACGTTTAGGAAAACGCTCGGAATGGCGTTCTACTGTTTCTCCAGATCATTTTAGTGCCTTTAAAGTAAACTATGTGAAAGCTAAAACGGTTTAAATTTTTCGGATCTTTTAGCTAAATATTTCATCAGCAGAAAGGAAAAAGAATTTTATTCCCCGAATTTACAAGCTGCTTTCTTCTTTCGGAACATCCTATATATCAGCTGACCTTATTTCGTACCAAAACCCTTAAAGAAAAGGCATTACATTTTCCGATTTCACGAAAGTTTGAGGCGGGATTTTACTAAAAAAAAAACTTCGGAACAGATTTTCCACAAAAAAGATTTGTTGGGTACTCGTATACAAAGGAGTTGTCTGTAGATGAAAAGGAAGATTGAGTAGAAAAAATGAATAAATAAATCACTTTAAGTGTCAAAGGTATTTAGACACTCCAGATCTAATTGGAATTTGGAAGTGTTGGTTTTTGAGAAATCCAAACATTTCAACAACAACAACAACTTTATTTCAGTATTCTCATTTCTATACAACAACAACAACTTTATTTCACTGTTAGGATAAAAACAATCCATTTAATATAACTTGGAAGGTAAAAGAAGTTTAATAACGTATATAATGAAAATGAAATCCGTGGCTGTTCAAATGTCTCAACGTCACGACTTATGATTTGTTCAAACGATAAGTTTTTTTCCACCTCTTTTATGCCAAACATACAACATTTTTTTGCCAGCCCCGGCCGGCAATTCGAGTCTGTATCACTGTACATGTAGTTGTGTGTGACGTCATATCACATTTCTACGTAGTGTACTTAAACATCCAGTTGTCTCCATCCCATGATGAACACCAGCAGTAAGCAGTCAAAATATTGAGATCTAAATCTAAAGTGACGGTTTAGTAACAGTTTCAGTATCCCTACTTAATTCAGTTGCTTTTTTCCATCCCCACCCTGAATACCTACAGACTGAAACCTTTTGTAAAGTTTGTCATTTGCTTTAAAAACACAAGCTAATGTTTTCTTGCTGTAATAATCTGGATCAATGTTCTCAATGTTGTCAATCACATCTTGTAAGAGATGAGCTTTGCCGATACCACACCCAGGAGCATCATATTTGAGATGCGTAAAGTGCACATGGAAATGGTAATAAGATGGCTGGTAATGTACATAAATCCGCAGGTGATCTGAATCAACACCATACTTCTCCTTTATTGCTTCCTAAAAGAGGAAGATGAAAAGATTAGTGGAGAATTTATTGACGTAGAGAGCAAGGTAGGATGGGGCTCTGAGCAGAACAATTATAGTAAGTACGTTTTTATGATTTCTATTACCCGCTCAAGGGATAAAACCATCATAATTTACAGCAATAAAAGGAGTTCCACAATAGCTTTCAATTGAATGGTTACACTTAAAGATTTTATCCACAGACTCAAAAGTTAGAGCCACCTTGAACATTCTGTCATTACCTGGGATGCATGGAGGTGGTGCCTTAAAGTGCCTATCACCCCAAGAAAATTATTTTCAGAATCAACTCTATGTACATTGAATAGATGAATGGTAAAATATTTCTGGTTTTGAACGTCGTGTTTATGAGTTATAGAGATTTGAATTTACAAAATGCTTATTAGATGACGTCAACCCGGGAATTTGCCATTATTTCTACGCCAATTTACAATGCGCAGTTTACAGCTTGAGGATAATTAATTTGATAAATGCTAAAAATAAACTGTGGATAGTCGATTGATTCGTAAAAAATATTACTTGGAGGTGAAAACAAGTAGTTGTATAATAAATGATTCCCGGGTTGACATCATCTAATAAGCATTTTGTAAATTCAAATCTCTATAACTCACAAACACGACGTTCAAAACCAGAAATATTTTACCATTCAACTATTCAATGTACATAAGAGTTGATTCTGAAAATAACTTTCTAGGGGTTATAGGCACTTTAAGGTACTGTTGTAACTGTGTAAGCTCCCTAATGTTCTTGAGGGGAGCGGATGGCTGAACATGGGTTAATAAAAAATAATTTAACAAACCAAGATACATTGATGATATCGTAGGGGTCGCGAATTGCAACCGCGTTCAACTGGAAGAATACATTGATTTTGTTTCCAACTTTCACCCTGCACTTCAATTCACACATTCTATCTCTGAAACCGAACTGCCTTTCCTTGATATCAATTTACGCATTTCTGGCAATCGAATCTCTACTTCCATCTACTACAAGCCCACAGATACCCACAGTTATCTTCACCACCAGTCATCACATCCTCGACACTGCAAAGAAAGCCTACCTCACAGTCAGCTCTTACGCCTTCGACGCCTCTGCTCTGACGACGCCGACTTTCTAGCAAGAGCACACGAAATGGCCTCTTTCTTTGAAAGGCGTGGTTACAATGCACACACTCTCCAACATGATCTTGAGAAAATCCGACATGTCACACAGACCGACGCCCTCAAACGGAACACCTTGGCGGATGAAAAGGAGAGCAGGATTCCTTTGGTTCTTACTTACCATCCTCTGAACAACAGAATCAAACGGATTTTGCTCGACAACTTCAGCATCATATCGAACGACCCTGAAACCAAGGAAATATTTCCTCAGCCACCAATGATCGCTTATCGCCGAGATCAAAACCTACGAAACGTCTTGGTCCACACGTCCGACACAAATCAAGCTACTTCGCCCGCAGGTTCTGCTCCTTGTCGACACCCCCGCTGCCGTACCTGTAACCACATCTCAAATGACACTACTCTACTAGCTCCAAAAAGGTCCTTCATCATCAGAGAGTCCTTTACCTGTCTGTCATCTGGCCTTATATACTGCATCTCCTGCCGTCGCTGCCCTGCCATTTACATCGGCGAAACTGGGCGCACTCTTAGGGAACGGTTTGGCGAACATCTCAGGAGTATTACCAAGAGTGCACCTGGTTTTCCAGTCGCAGAGCACTTCAGTTCCAATGGACACTCTGCGGATGACGTGCAGGTTTGCGGCGTCAAGCTCTGCGGCGGAAACAAGCAAAGGAAACGGCAGGAGATGCGTCTTATTTTCCAACTTGGTACCTGTCAACCGCACGGCCTAAATACTAACTTTCGTTTCTTCTGAAGGTCGCGCGCGCGCATGCAAGAAACAATCATTTAAACTTTAGATGTCGTGGCGTATTTCTCAACGAACATATTTCCACTGAAGAAGGGCAAAGCCCGAAACGTTTGGAACTTATTCAAAAACTTTGGCACTTTAAAATAACATTTAAAAAAGTTTTTTCAAGATATTTCTTACCTGTCCTTTCAACAGGATGTTCTTTAACAATGGAAGGTGGGATCTGTTGAGATCTCTAAGTGATTTGATCCCATGTGCATGGCATATAACAACAAGGTACATGTTTTCCAATTGTTTCTGATCCCACTTCATGTCTGGTAACAAAACAAATCCAGTCACAGGATCAGGGTCCTCAAACAAAACACGCTCCACTTCGGATTTCTTCTCTAAAATGTTGTACACCCACTGAAAACAGGATAAAAAAATTGGTTCAGTGGAAAAGCAGTTAATTTCCGTATGCACGGTTGAGAGGTTGAGATTTTGTTACATTTAACAATGAAATTACATACAGTGTACATGTTTACATAAATTACATACAGTGTACATGTTTACATAAATTACATACAATGTACATGTTTACATAAATATACAGCATCAAGTATAGAACTAAATTCAGCCCGGGCCCAACTGAAGTACAGTATGTGAGGGAAAAGGTCTACAATCAGGTTGGGTCTACGATGAAACGTTTTCACTGACATCACAATAATATCATGAGCACATATTCATATTTCAACCTGGGCTGAAGTTTGATTGTGTTTACGAGAGTTTGTTCAGTCCATTGGCCTGGCTAAAGCATCCAGGCTAAGCCAGGCTAATCTCTAAAGCCTATGATATGTATGGTTCAACATTTGTTGATCAACGGGTGTTGTAACAAATTTATTTACTGTTCAATGTTAAACAGTGTGTCATACCATGTTGAATATTGAAATAGGCCATTCAACATGTTGAACGAAAATAGAGACAAACTCTATTGTACAACCTCAGTGAATCATTTTAAGATGTCAATGAATGTATTCTCTACTCATTCAACAAGTTGCAGCATCATTCAACTTTAATTTGTTGAGCAACAAATGTTGACCAATGTTGAACTGTGTATCATTCGCTTCATAACAAGTCTGCTGAAATTTTGGCTAAACCTAAAATGTGGAATCCTCCATGTAATCAGAATCTATTAAGTCTTTTTATCAACCAAGTGGCTCACCAGGTGGGTGCCAAAATAGTATTAAATAGCAACAAGTAAATTATTAATACATGTAGTTCGCAGTGACCCGTCCTCAAGCACATGGTTCACACAACTGTTTAATGACAACTTTCCCCAAATACATAGCGGCCTATAAATACTGAAATATATTACTCATGCTCAAGACCACGCATGTTACATTCTCACATTACAGATACTCCGACCATCACAATTATTGCTTTTCGGCATTTTGTTTCTAAATGCTTATCTATACACTTGTCCATGTCTAATCCAAAAGAATGATTTTGCATTTCAGTGAAACATGTTTCCCATAAACATGTTTGCAATTTCATTGCTCACATAAGTTGTTAATTTCATTGATGGTTTCATGCCTGGTTCTATAATTTTTGCTGTTTTATGAAACAGGCATAAGCTCGCATGAAACATTTATAATACAAATGAAACAAAAAATAGAGCTTGAACTGGCTGCTGCATAACTTTCATAATTTTGTGGTTTCACTTTCTTGAACAAAGAAAAACATAAGCGTGGCGTTGTTTTGGATAGATTTTGACAATTTAGTTCCTTTGTTTTCTCCATATTTAATGATCAGTTTACAAAGCTATATTTCTCAAACTCAACATTAATAATTCATGACGAGAACACAAACCATGTCACTACCGTGAAGGAGGTTTTGATACCCTGTCTTAATTAGTATAGAATTTGGCGATTTTATTCCTTCATTTTCTCCGCATTTAATGATCAGTTTGAGAAGCTATATCAAACACTCGAAAGAGTGTTTCATCAGGTATCCAAACACCTTGATTGAAGTGGGTTAACAAAAAACTTGGCTGCACCTCGTTTTTCAACCCACTTTGCAGTGTTTGGATATGTGATGTCACAACACTGTTCCTCATGTTTGATATATTATATCAAACACTCGAAAGAGTGTTTCATCGGGTATCCAAACACCTTGAAGTGGTATAAAAAAAACTTGGCTGCACCGCAGTGCATAGATATCCTGATGAATCACTCTTCCATCTGCTTGATATATTACTATAATTTCAAGTTCTTCTGGGACAAAGGGCAATGCAATGTTTATTTAACAAGGAGACAACATGCTAACATGTATCCTCTAGCTTAGATCAAAGTTTCCATTTACTCTTAATAAACATGTTTTGATCACGATTCATGTGAAAACTGGCTGATTTGAACACTTTTGACAATAAAAAATGTTTAATTCATAATCAGACTAAACATTAGTGTGGACAAAGCATTAGATGATTAGTTACTGAATGGTCCTGACGATGCCCATTTCACTTTAAGAGGTAGTTTTGATTAAAGCCAGATGAAACAGATGTCATCTCCCTATCAAACAATGCATTGCACTTCATTCCCGAAAAACTTGAAAAGTGAAATTAACCACAAAATCCTGTGACAGCAAGTTCAAACTCTATTTTTTTGGTTCATGTGTAATTATAAAAATTTCATGTGAGCTGTCCATGGCTGCCACTACCGGGTGATATGGTTGTGCGCATACAACATGTACGTAAGGTAATGGTCATACCGAGAGGATAGTGTAGTGCGCTTTCTTGCAGACATGTTATTGTTTGTAAATTAAAGAACCAGGTGTGAAACATGTTTTTAAAGTAACAATTAATGTGAACAATGCAATTGCAAACATGATTTTGAGTTATTTGCATTTAAATCAGCCGCTCAAAATGGCGGAAGCCTTGCGGTATGTGCATTCAAGGCACGATTTTCACGGTTTTAATTTTTATTTCCGGACTTTTTTCGCTTCCATCATATTATTTAGGGATTGAAGTGGGCAAAAAAGCTGAAAACTCAAAATCAAGAAATATGTTGTCTGGGCCCTTTTCGCGTAACGCGGCCCATATATTACTTGTAGTTTCATTTGCAACTCACTATCTCCACTCCTTAACACTTCTCAGGTAGAGGGTTTAACTTTTGCTACTTCTATCCTTACCTGAATACTAAAGAATTGTTGTTCAATAAATGGCAGAGTGATTGATTCATAATCGTCTGGTGTTTCATACACAAAATGCACATCTTGTGCAGAATATTTATCCAGGTGTTTAGCAGTGGCTGGGCAGATGATTGTTCCCTTCAAGGTGTTAAATTGTGACTGCGGATGACATATGTACTGGCTGTAAATGTCATTGTTAAACTCCCTCACCAAACTTGTTTGTTCTGACAATACTTGAGGTAACGTGCTCTCTGAGAAAGGTGTTTTCTCCAACAGCACCACTGCATCATGATCAGAATTTTCAAATTTTCCTGTAAAAAACATAAACAATGTCAGTACCATCAGTAAAGGCCAGTGGCCAGGGATTTCCCCCCAGCTTTTATGTGTTTGAGCCCCAGATATGTTGTTGGAAAAACAGAAAGCATTATTTGCCAGGGCTTCTTCCTTCTAGACTTAGCAAGCCATAGCTAAATATAGAAGTGTATTAAACTAAGACCTAAGATGAATTTATGATGAACAACAAAAAAAAAAGAGTTATTTGTCTAGTTTTCCAGTCTGCATTCTGTTGAATCCCATTCCAAAGATGTGCCAAAGGTTTTCAAAATCTACGGCCAAGCAGCAAAGTTCTATGAAACCTAGAGAATGAATCAATCAACGAACACATTCTGGAATACGCCAAAGACTAGAATAGTACACCAATATGCCACAGCCTTTTGAAATGCAGAAAAGCTACATGTAGTTTTAGACAAATAAAGCATCAGATTTCTTGTCCCTCCAGACGATTTGTCCATCTTCTATTAGGACATTCCATTTTTTATCTGCACACCCCCTATGGAAGGCCATATTCCAAAGCCCTAAATTTTTGTTAGTCAGCAACTTTGAAGATTTCAACCGAGTGGTCCTTAATTTTGTTGGCTTCCTTGAAAAAAATATTGTGACATCCCCTGTTACAGAGGCCACCTTCCATGGGCATGTGTGTGTGTGTTGAGTGGGGGGGGGGGGGGAGGGGGGGGGGGGATAATTTTTGAAACGATAGTATGGAATTTGCAAATATTTACTTTGGTTTGGGTTTTTTACAACACTCAAATGAAAACCGCACCATTTTCTGTAAAATGTTGTCTGGAATTCCCCCTGACCACCCTACTTTGTTGTCTGCTTTGATGATCAACAAAGGTTTCTCCTTACCAAAGTAAAACATTAACAAGGAGAAAGGTGAGGAGAATATAGAAAATCATTAATACTGTACATGTAACACCGACTTCTCATTACTAAGATCTAGCAAATATATATTAACTTATGATAAGAATAAATGACTAAAAAAAAGAAACGAAAAAATGACTCTCACGTGTTCGTACCGTGGACAACAATATTTTTTGTTTGCGCATTTTCGTTCAAGACTTTGATCAGCTTGAAACTACGAAAAGATTGAAGATTGCTGTCATCCTCGCTATTTTCATTTGCCAGTTTTATCTTTTTGGCGGCTGGAGTGTCAGAATCCTCGCTTTGTTGTATTTGTGAATTTGAGGCAGCCATCTTGTTGTCCTTCAATCAAACTCGTTGGTGGTTTTCAATCGATAATCAGTCGGACTTGGCTTGGTACCCAGGCAGTGACCTTCGGAAATCACGGGTCATGACGGCCATGTTGTGTTTTACCAGTCGGCACGCCCTCAACGGTGCGGCTTATAAAACAAGTTATTCGCCGTGAATTGTAATTTCATTGCTATTTAATTTTCCGTTATAAACGGATGGGACATTGTCAAGATACTTAACCCTTGTAACTAGCGAGAAAATTGAGAATAGTCGTGCTTTAGGGCGAGGAAGTTCCCGATACTACATCGGTAAGGACATGTTTTTGAAATACTTCTGAAATATTTTTGCCAAGCTTGCGCTTAAACTGTTAAAAGCATAGAAATACCAGTCATATTTAAGTGTGTAATCACAACAGTTGAATGATCCATTTGCCTTACTGAGTAATTTTAAAACTAAATGTTTACCGAGGTAAGTGTATTCGGTATAATCATAGTTTATACAATGCAATGTAGTTTTTAATGTTGCAACATTCATATTTGATCTACTGGTCTTTGGTTCGGTGGTTTTGTCGTTGCATCCTGCGGAATTTAAACCTCAAGAAAGTAATTAGAGGGGTTTTATACTTTTTCCTTAAATGTTTCCTTTTATAGAAGTTACACACTCGATAATTTATACTGCGTACAAGATACAACAAGGTTGGACGGTTTTACGTCATCTTGGCCAAGTAAATATTGCCAACGTTGTATATTTCGGCCAGTAATCAGTAAATCCGACTCACTCAGGATTGCAAACGTAAGCATCAAGTGAAGTATTTTAGTATTGTCTTCATATTTCATAACTGGAAAATCTTGCTGGAAAGATTTCTTATTTGGGATATTTCCAAATATTTTCAAATATTTTTGGCTCATTATAATATAACTTGTAGAATATTCTACAGTTTAAAGTCTTTTTATTTCGACAGAAGCCTGTAAATTATATATTAATGTGGGTATTAACTGGGTGAAAAGGAATATTCTAGCTTGTCAGCCACACAAGTTGTAAAATATTTAATTTGTCTTGTGACAATGCAATCAGTACTAGGATTTGTCTTATAAAATCACAATGACATACATGTAAGATCCTTCACAGCATCCAGTCATTTCATATGCAAGGTCATTTTGAACCAGATGACTCATACCCAAAGTCATTTGATTCATAATAATTTTTATTGTGGTAATGTCACATTGACTGGCAATGTTTCGAATTTCTTTCTTCCTTACATGACTGAACATATGTCATACATGTAAACATTTTGACAGCTACACTGTATGTGTTTTGGTAAATTGGAGACAACCTTGTTATTGTTCTGCTTGCATCCTTGCATTATTAATTACCAGTTACTGCTGTGGAATATTATTTTCTTGCAAGAGACAGGGTCTTTGGCATAAATTTTTAGATCTATTTCACCGTAACTTCTTAGATTGTCTTTATGTTTGCAGGCTTTGCCGAAGTGTCGTCATGGGGAAGTTATTATCAAAAATATTTGGCAACAAGGAAATGAGAATTTTGATGTTGGGACTTGATGCCGCTGGAAAAACTAGTATCCTCTTAGAGAAAACAACAAATGCAGTGACATAATTAAACTTTACAAGATATTAATATTCAACAGAAAGAGTGGTGGAAATTGGTAATAACGAGCGTTGTTGACGCTTAAACTGAATGTTGTTGTATTATAGCTTGAAAAAAAAAATCAAGCTCAGTTGTTTGAAGAGTAGATAATTTAAGTTCACTGGCTAAGTTCCTTTATTATTTGACATAGCATTTTACAGTGTGAATATGCACACAAATGATTGCAAATATAGCACGTTATTACACTCTTGGGTGCGTGGTAGGAAAAACACTTTCAAAAACAGATTTGGGAGACAATGAATGTCGTATATGATAAACAATTTATTCAGCGAAAAGTTGTGTAATACGGCTGGTCATTTTTACTTGTCGGTTTTCATTTTAACTTGCATAAAGGATCAAAAAAATAACAACTGACTCATAAAAATACTCAGTGGTATAACACAACTTTTCGCTGAATTTAATCTCTATATCCAAAATTCCTCCATTGTACAAAAGGAGGATACATGTACTGTAGCTCTGCATATCATCAAATTGATTTTGTTGTTGGTTATCTATCGGATGGTGAAATTCGTGATGTAAATGTACTGTACAGTGTATCCAGTGGATGGTGTTATCCACAATCGGTGTGCAGTCCTGCAAAGGATATACCTGTACATTTTCATTTTGATAGGTGGGGTTTTTCCACTGGATAACATATTTTTTGCTCTTGCTGTAAAACAACCAGGGCAAAGAGCTGATAGTATATAAGAGTTCGGCTATTTTTCAATTGGATGTTTGTGGGTTGTAATTTGACTTTTTGCAAAATCTTGATTTATTTTGTAGCACTTTCAGCTCTTATATCAACTTATGGTTAGTCCAGATGTGATGATATGATTACTTTTTTATTTATTACATGACATACAATGTACATGTACACACGATAAAAATCATGCAAAAAAAACCTTCAATTTTGCTCACCTTGCTAATTAATGCTAAAAATAATGTCTTAAAAAAAACAAGCTGTATGATACACATCATTAATTTAAACAACAGTACTTCTTGTCAATAATGCATTTGACTGATGATCTTATAATATTGTCATTGGAAAGGCAGTGTTTAATAAATTCTCGCAATTTTATGCCTCCAGGCTAAAATGTTTTTTAATCTTTGGCTTACGGCCAGCAGGTGTTCAATGATCACAAAATGTAGAGCTTACTGCAGTTAATTCTAACTAATTTTTAGTGATTCCAATACATGTAATAATGGGATTTTTGCATGTGCATGTGTGTTTTTCTTTTGCCTTACATTTATCTTAATGTTACAAACAGTTCAATTTTTTTCCATTAAATGTACAAACGTGCAATTTGTAGTGAACAGATTAATTCTAATGCCACAGTAGAATGTTATTACTTCTTAACTCAAATCAGCTGTGTTATACAAACTTAAACTTGGGCAGTCAGTTACAACAATACCAACTGTAGGTTTCAATGTGGAAACAGTGTCTTACAAAAATGTCAAGTTTAATGTGTGGGTAAGTACTGTTAATACAAGTAATAATTAACACACCACTTCATGACTTTGGCCTATACTTGTAAATTGGGTATAAAACTGCCTATAACCCTTTAATTATTATTTTCAGAATCAACTCTACGTACATTGAATAGTTGAGTAGTGCAATATTCTTGTTTTGAACATCACGTTAGTGAGTTATAGACTGAGATTCGAATTTACAAACTGCTAATAAGATGATGTCGAACTTCTTGTTTTTACCTCCAAGCAATATTTTTTACAATTCAATTCACTATCCATAGTTCATATTTACAGTGTAAGCATTTCTTGAATTGATTATCCTTAAGCTGTAAAGCGCACATTGTAAATTGACATAGAAATAATTGCAAAGTTCTCTAAAAATCATGTCAGGATACAGTAGTTTTCAGTTGAATACTGTGTTCATCTATCATTGTATTCTTTTATGTAATTGTGACAGTGTGTTTACAGTCAACGCACTTTACGCGTGAACGCACAACTTCAACTATTCATCGATTAGGTCATTCTTCGATTTCATTCTTCCAAAAATTTTCTGATTATTCGTATCTTTTATTTTATAATCGAATCATGAATTTCGTTATTAAAAATAATGTTCATGACAGTGTAAGAATGATAAGATTTTTCGTCCGTTTAGATAAAACTGTATTTTTCATAAGGTAGCTTTTTTTTCTTACACGTAACTTTGAATAGTTTCAGTGTTGTGCGCCGTGGGAATTTAATTTAACCGCCAAAATTAACGGTCTTCATGAGATCTCAAGACACGAGTTTATTTTTGAAACGATGGCAAGAAATTCGCTTGGGGGGTTTTACAATCCTGGTAAACCTTTACCTTTGCACATTAGAGATGAAATAGTTAATCTTTGGGCCGTCAGAGATTTCACGGAACACAAAGGTGACCAAACGAGCTATTCATAACATAGTACAACATTATTCACTACACGGGACGACTCAACCATTTTCTTGTGGAGGCAAAGATCCAGTATTGATAACAGATGATATTCTTGAAGTAATCGAAATTTGGAAACTTCGAAAACCAAGTGTGTATGCTTCTGAAATCCGCGACAGGTTGTTACAGGAGGGTATTTGCACACCGGCTAATCTCCCATCCATAAGGCAAATACAAAATGTAACAAACAAAAAGTTAGGAATGAGCTACAAGAAACTTGCAAGTATACCTAGTGAATATATGACACCTGAAAACTTAGCCAAGGTAGATGATTATTTGAGCCAAACGTCACGGTTAGGTAGAGGCAATTTACACTTTTTCGATGAGTCATCTGTAGTTGTTACTTCTGGTAACCGTATTTATGGTAGTGTCGATTTACTGCTCACAGGTGTGCTGTCGACTTGGATGGAAATGTTGAAGGTTTTACTACCGCTCTCTCCTTCTTCTTCTGCTGCACACTTTTGAAGCGGTATTGTGTCCTCTTGTTTACGGCTTACTGGAATACCCATTCTGATAAACTTAAAATTCCCGGGAAGCAACTCTCCCACTTCGTTGACAATATCTAGTCTAAATTCTCTTAGCGGTTTGGCTAAGCAGCTACTCTTCCTTCCTACGAACGCAATTGCGTCCGGCTTTTCTTTCAGTTTGATTTTGAGAAGAACTTCTTCCGCCATATTGTTTCGACCGCGCTCTCTGTAATTATTTATTCGAAACTAAATCCTTATCTTTGAAGCTATCTGCAAAGTAACATTAATTCAATTTAAGAATGAAATATACACGTGAAGAATGGAATAATCTAATTAAGAATGGAATGTACACGTGAAGAATGCAATCTTCGTTGTGTGGGCGTTCATGCGTGAAGTGCGTTGACTGTAATTCTAACACTTTCTGACAGGACGTTTGTGACATATGTATGTCTTGTTTTCTGGGTCAACTAAAATTTGCAGATTATACTCAAAACAAGTCATATTCACAGAGCTGTCATTAGTACCTGCCAACAGGTTATTATGGGCGGCAACTACAGTAAACATGACTGGCTTCTCAAAGTTTGAAAATGACTAAATACAATAAGCATTGCAGACTTTCTTTGTTTTATGACTGGCTACTTTTCTTGTGGTGCCCTGTTCTTCTTAATGACGGCCCTGTGATTATTGTCGCAAATATGATACTTAACAGTGTACTTCTACAGTCTACTAGAAAAATGTTCAATGAGAGCAGGAATTAAACCAGTGAATTACATGTACAAAAATGGTCACATCCATTGAGCAATGCAGCCATGTATAACAGAATGCAAAAAACATAAGATAATATAAGAACCTGACTATGTACAACATAAGTAAGCAGGACATGCACCATGACCATCTAGAGCAACTCAGATATTTACCCATTCTATTAGTATGATGCTCTGCTAACATTCACATTGTGTTTCTTTAGGATGTTGGGGGTCAGGACAAGATCCGTCCTCTGTGGCGGCATTACTATGCAGGAACTCAGGGCTTGATATTTGTAGTAGACTGCGCTGATCGTGATAGAATTGACGAAGCAAGACAAGAGCTCCACAGAATCATAAATGACAGACTCATGAAAGAGTCCATTATCTTAATATTTGCAAACAAACAAGATTTGCCAGATGGTAAGTACAAGAAATAATGATCATTATACAACAATTATTTTTGTATAGTTCCAAGGATAGCCCTTGTATGCTCACTGTATCATAACATCCAGGTTTTCCAGGGTTCAATATCTGTTCATCTGACTCAATAACCACCAGGCTAGTGACCTTGAAACTCTACTAGCCTGTTCCAAGTTTCACAGGCTATTTTCACCAAACTATCTTTGCCCCTGACAGGGAAGCTTACACAGAGATGCAGCCAATTTAATCCTTGGCTGTGTCGTGTAGCCTGTGAGCAAGCTCATGGGCTCGGGGTTTCGGGTTTGGGGGAGCGGAAGGCGAGAGCTTGCAACGATGTCTCAGAAATTTGAATGCCGCCCCAAATACTTCCCATGGCTCCCCGCTGTCTGAGCTTTAAATTCATAAATATTCATATTTTGACAATTTTAAAATTCCCGCCTGTACTGTACATGTATTAGTGGTGGTAGTTAATCATTAATTTATGGTAGATAAGATTAAGATTACTCAACTTTAAAATCAACTGTCTTTGCTTATAACAATCTTCACACTGACTCTTCATAGTGTTAATTACATTTTCAAGAACTTCATTCTTTAAGTCAAATTAATATCAAACATTTCAGGTGCAAGGTTTCAATTTGGGTTATTTGGCACTTAATCAGCTCTGTAAGAAAACTACTTGTATTTTGCTAATGAATTATTAATCATGTGTGTGTTCATTGATGATCATAATGATCTCTCTCAATGTCATATCTGTTATGTAGACAAGTTTCATTTTCTCACTAAAGGTGTGCCTATTCTTAATTCTGATGTTTTTGTTTTTGGTTTGTCGATATCTCTTTCTCCAGTTATGCATATCACTGTTCTTGTCTATGCATGTATTTATAGAACTATCAAACAAAGCTCCATTTGTTTTATTACTAACAGGGGGACTGCAAAATGCATTTAGCAACACCAGGAAGATTAATTATTCAATTTTGTTTACAGCAATGAAACCACATGAAGTGCAAGAAAAACTTGGACTCACAAGAATCCGTGATAGAAACTGGTATGTGCAGCCATCGTGCGCAACAACTGGGGATGGATTATGTCAAGGACTTCAGTGGCTTAGTTCCAATCACCGCACATAATGCTCAACCACAATATTAAAATGTTTTCATAATTCAGTAAAATTATTATCAATGGTTTTACAGCATGTTTGAACTCGATTGAAACTTGGAGTAGTTTCAACTTGGAGTGAACTTAATAAGGCTGCTGTTTTTTTATTTTATTTTATTATTAGATGCTTTGTACGATGCTTAAGCAATAGTTTCATTTATTTGAATTAGAGGAGTTTCTTATCTCTGAAGTTGTGCAACTGTGTTACAAGCACTAGGGTGATTAAATATACATGTACTAGTATATTTAGATTTGTAGTTGCAATTAAGTAGTAGAGTGTATGTATCTTGTCTTACCACAGAGCAGAGCTGATTTATCTGAGCATTGACTAAAGCCCTGGCCAAACAGAGATGCGATTCATGTCAGGTTGACAACTTGTGTTAACCTGTGACTCCATTCAACTACTACATATACAATGTACATGTACTTGCGCGCACTTGTGTTTACTTGTGATGATTTGTGTTAGTTTAATCAAGCTTAAATTTGCTCTCAATTCAACGCACATTTTTTTAATGTCTGTCTACCCAGCATAAGTTGGTGTAAGTTACTCTCAGCATAGCTTACTCTCGTAATGGCACACACTGGAGGCTGCTTTATAATGGCTTTTTTGCAAGTTTGTTTGGCCATGCACATACATTACTGACATGTCTAAAGACTTGCATCTTTGTTTGGCTAAGGCTTTCATTACCCCTTTAATTATTTCCCAAGATCAAAATACAAATTCTCCTTTGTTGTTCCCACACATCATGTATATGTTGTGGTTCAAATGTTTCTTTGGTTTGAAAATTTTCAAACCAGTTTAGTTTTTATTTTCCTTTGTCTCAGATTTATTACCATATTCTGAGACAAGGGAAAACAAAAATTAAACTGGTTTGAAAATTTTCAAACCAAAGAAAAAATTGAACCACAGCATGTTTCTCATAGAAGTTAGTGGGGAGAATTTGTTGAAGTATCAAGAGAATTAATCTTAGGTGACCATGTCCTTAATTCTCTTGACCTCCGATTGATTAAGCATTGATATTACAAGAAGAAATTTGGTGATGATCACTGCTGGGGGTTAAAGGCTTAAAACAATGTGTCATTTATATGTTAAAAGGTACAATTGGCTCTTGTCATTTAAAAGGCTAATGTTTTTACACATGCCCATTCTAACAGTCCAGACCTGTATTATATTTTAGCTGTTTGGTCTTGTTTGCTTTTGAATTTTTTTTTTGTATTTTCATTTAGCACTTTCAAGGGTTTATTATTTGTGATTTTATTTGTAATAACATTTCTGGATATAATTGGAGAGTAATTTGACCGTCAGGTTGTTGTATTATAAATACTGTAAATTCATCTTTATTCATCAGGAGACAACAATTTCTTCTTTTCTCACCCACAATAAAATAAAATGTTGCAAATGGCCAAATCACTCTTGATGAAATTTCTCGCTATTTGTATTATTAAAAAAAGGCTCAAATCCTAGTTTCTAATTTAAATGGATAGCATTCTTACAGAACATTAAATTTTGTCATGAATTTGTAGTGTTGAAGGCACTTCCAAGCTTTATTTTTAAATTGCTTGTTATACAAATACACTTTTATTGCCAGTCAGTTCCATAGCTTGTATTTGTAATGCAAAAGTATTAAATTAATATTGAACTCTTATTCAAAGTTATACATTGACCAATTTCAGCATTTAACAGTATGTTGGTCAACTTTATCGTAATGGGAACCTTAATCTTGGACACTCGTTAAGATGGACGTTGGATAATTATTGGTACTCCTCCCGATGGTGTCTGTCTTGGAGAGAGTTGTCTGTAGTGGAATACCAATTGTGGGCTCAGGGCGCGACAAAAGCGCTGTCCGATAGCCCGGGGCTAGTGAAGCGACCCGTCGGGCTAGCGTCTTTTTGTCGGAGTTTGCCCGACGGGCAAGCAATATTTGTTGCCTTTTCTCATCATTAAGTTAAGAATTAAAATAAGAAGTGTGTAATAAACAGTTCTCAAGTGAAAGTGAATGTGAGGAACATTGTAAAAATGTAAGAAAATATCAACAGGGAACAAAAGTTTAAGAAATGGAATTGAATGATGCGTTTTCGTAAATAATTAAAATTTACAGTAGCGGCCGTAATTGTGTTCTCACTCCTCTGCTTTTAGGTCTTTAAAATCGCTGTTGTTTTCATTGTATTTAGTTCAAAGTAAACCAGTTAGGATCTGTCTTGTCGATTAAGACCGTTTTCTTTAAACAAGCTAGACAACTTGAACATTTGCCGACACAGTCGTTGCGTGATTGTTTTTCCCACGAACGGCTAATATTTTTGCCGTCTGCCATTTGCCATTTCCATGGGAAAGTGAGTAGTTTCACGTTTCTCAAACTCATGAACATATGAACTAACTTCGATTTTTCTAGTGGATTTATTTTATGATTCGAGGAAAAGTAAGGATAATAAACTGCAAGCTGCCATGTACGCGTAGAACGCCGTGCGTAATTTAATCTCGATACTCGCAAGCAAGTCACATAATTAGTTAGTTATTTTTGTTGTATCAAACTTCCGAAAGGGCTTGCAAGATATTTTACGTTATCCAAAGGCGAAAGACTTCGAATCAGAGTACTAGTTTCATTGATCAATTGATCATAACTTTCATAACCAGCGCAAAAATAGGTTTTCTCGTAATTTATAATTTATTCCGCAACATTCGCCGTCGGGAGCGAACATGTAATATTCATCCCTTGTTTAAATTTGTTTGTTTTTAATAATTAATTTACTTTTGGGCTAGCTCTTCAGAGCTCTGGGCTAGTAAACTAAAGTAGCAGCTTGCCCGAAGGGCAAGCTGATTTTTTCATTTTCATCCCACCCTGGCGGCTGTGGCTGTTATTGAGGAACAGTTCCCCAAATGACTGCAATATATCTGTCAGTCATAACCAGATCAAAGAATTGTCTTATAGCTTCCCCCTCCTTATTTTTCCTGAGGGGAGGGAGTGGCTGTACACAGGCTATCGACTTACTCAGCTCATTCTGCAAACCAACGATGATCCTCATCTGTATAGACCTCTTTAGTATGCTTTGTTTTCCCAATGTTGGTCGTGATGTTCTTAAGGGAATTTGTCCTTTTTCTTTTCATAAATTATGCACACATGCATGTGAAGAAAACAAAATTTAAAAGAAACAGTTCTCTAGGGTAACATCACATGATCTACATTGGGAAAACAAAACATAAAAGCTAAAGACGTCTATTCTATTTGCTTCTTGTATGAAATCCTATAAAGTATGACCATTGAAACAAATGCTGCTAAGTAGTCCTTTCTTTCAGCCACAGGGTGTTCACAATAAATTCAAAGAATGGGCATCTGAGTACATGTTACCCATCAATGTAAAGCCACATCGGGTAGATGCTGGGTATTTCATCCTTTCCTATCCCCTGTACTAAATTTAATTGTCAATCCATTGAACAGAATGTGCATATAAATCGTCCACGTTTAGGGATTTGACCCATATTTTGAGCACCACTCTGTGACACTAAGTCTGTTTAGACTCCCCCCTCCATTGAATGGATTAAGCCCCTCGGCAATTTTTACATCCGAGAAAAGCTTTGATCGCAGTGTGGCGGATCTAGCCCCCAACCCCACCTCCCCCCCCCCCCCCCCCCAATTATCTTGAAAAAAAATAAAATAAGGGCTGAAATTAATGCCCGTCTCCTGAGCATTTTCAACCCCCCCCCCCCCCCCCCGCTTATTGACTCCGCCTCCTCCCCCCCCTTACAATAAAGTCTGCAATCTTGGACATTTCAAATGAAAAATTAATATCCCCCCGGTTCAATGATGGGAAAATGGCACGTTTTGATTTTCTCACGAAGCCATCATTGAATTGGGGGGATGGGAGGTGTTTTTTCCCTTTTTATTCCGTCCGAGATTGTGGCTCCCTCAATCGATTGAATAATACCCAAATTGAATTTAGATGGATTTAACCCATCACCCCACCCACCCCTCATCCCCCCCCCCCCCCCCCCCCCCAGCCCCACACGAAAGAAAAAAACACTCGAGGCCAAAAGTACCCCATACCACTGGCAAAATCAAATAACCCCGCAAAATACAAAATACACGCCATCCGGCTATAGAAACCATTGAATTTCAATCCACGTCCAACCCGGCTAGGGGCGAAATGACCGTAAACCTTCAACCCCATCGCTTTGATTCCCCTACTTGAATTCTGGCTAGTTAATAAAACGTCTTGGATCTATCTGTTGATTTTACCGAGCCCACATGCACAATCTCGAACGAAGAGACAGTCACTCGAAGTGAGTGTATAGCATTGATATATATATCCCCGCAAGGTCATTGGCCAATATATTTCCACTACCGACAACGAGCAGAAAATGTGCAACATCAACTCAGGGTTTTCCGGGCGAACGCATCATTTTGCAACACATTTACATTTACATTCTGGACAAAAAAGGAAATGCTCTATGATGTTGCGCAAAAAGCTTTGACGCGAATTCCACCCACGGTCGCAATTTAAAAGGCAAGCGCAGCAAATCTATTTTCGTCCCCCATATTCAAGATATTACCCACACTGCTGTTCGCGGTGTACTCTTGAAGAAGGCTGGGTCCTAGGATGCTGTTAGCCAAGGTGTGTTTCTATTTCTAAAATGGCGGAGCATACTACAATACAGTAACGAGATTTTTTAAGCCATAAAGCCATCTGTTCTTCTTTCACTGAACCTGATTTGCGGACTGAGTGTAAAGGTATCGTATCGTTCGTTGTATATTTCCTTAATTGCGGTATAAAATACTTTTAGCGAGCTTATTCGTAGCCTCCATCGCTGGATAGACACCGCCATCTCTTCGTGCAAATCGTGAAACTTTTAATTAAAACCGTCTTTATTTACGTTTGTATGTTACTTTACAGTTTTTAATTCTTGGATTTTTTCACCTGATGATATGTAGTCTCGTAATCTAGCATATTCGCGTCGTAATTCAACTCCTTTGCTTAGTTTTTTAAAACAAATATAACTGCTTTGACGCGTACAAATCTTGGTTTATTTCATACGGTCTGTAGCGGTGTTTGACATTGTTTCGATTGTATGTAAAATCGTTAATAATGCATTTTCCGACAGAACTCAAACATTTTCATGTTTCAGATGAAAACTGATCAATTTTCTTACAGTATTGATGTATTTCTTTGACGTGAATTTTCCTTTAACCTATTTTTTATCTGAAAATGCAATTAGAAATCAAATGCTTTGTGAATAAACTCCTGTTCATAATCGATATTAGCTAATACGAATTTGGAATTTTATCGCAGCTATTATGTAGCAAAAATTTCGCTTTTCAACGTAAAAAAGGTAACCTTTGGGAAGTGTTTAGGCATATCTCCTCGCTGTGACCTTTGTCTCTCGGCTGAAGAATAGAATTAACATCTTTAACTTACACCGCAGATAGAAAGATTTATGTCATCAGTAATATTGGTTGTATGTTTATAGTAATAAATGAAATGCAGAGTGTTTTTTTGGAATGGTGAAGAATCCTACGGGAATTTGAGTAGTTTTATGGCTTTTAAAACTCATTTGTTTGATAACACTCATTTTAATGCTTGCTTGCTTGCTTCCTACATATTTTCTTCTTGCTTATGTGGGACTGCATTCTATAAATACAGACATATGAACATTCAACTCTTTACTTACCATTCAGCCAAAAAATTGTGCAATTCAAGTCGGTTCCTTCTGTGGGTGAGAAGACTAGAATTGCAATAGTTATTATTACTAGAAAAACGATGTGTTTCATAACTTCCCTTGATAAAGATTTATCAAATGGCTGATAATTTTCTGGAAAAACCTTTCAGAAATTGTGAGGCGCCTTCCACCGAGGTACTCTTATTTTGTTTGAAACAGAATGTTGGAAAATCATTTGTTTATTGCTCCTGTTTCCAGTCTCCTATCAAAGTAGGGAAACAGGAAAACACTTGTAAATGTCAGATTTGTCATTTGGATGGGGAGCATTGATTTCCCTCGACTTCTACACTGGGAGAGTGCAGAAAAAAATTCAAAATTATACAGCAGCAAAAAAGAGTTAGCATAACATATTATTATATAGCTGGAGTTTTTCTCAATACAACGCATGTGTTGATTGGTTGATTTATGGTCACATCACACTGTTTCCCGCCAGTTGTCCTAAGCAGACAACATCTGCGAAAGCGGGCAACAATTATGACATCATAGGCTAACATTGCACTGTTGCCCGCTAGCGCACGTGATCAGACCGTGACAAAAGGTGGGATGATTATGATGCGATTGATGTTTACCTTGAGTGCTCGGCGCATTTTTCAAACTTTTTTTTTCCACGACCAAGAAAGCCATATAACAAATCACTTAATGACTGATCCCTCGGGAAACAGTGAACTTTGTTTTCCTTAAATCTTGATGTTTTCTTCGACTTTGTCTCGGGAAACATCGAGATTCGAGGGAAACAAAATTTACTGTTACCCCTCAAGACCCCAGGACCAGTCATTAAGTGTTGAATATTTTATCCAAGATGATGTGGCAAAAGTAAAATTACAAAAACATCTTGAAAAAGAAAAAACAGGAGATTGTCCCTACTATTACATCAAATGATTTTAAACTTTGCGAATCGGTTGTCGATTTTAAACATCGCCTTAAATCTCAGCTTTTAAATTATTTTTGTAACTCTACATGTATGTGATTAGATGATTTATATTGCTTATTATGTTTATAGATTCATACTATGCTTTTATAGTATTTTGTATAATATTTTACTATACATTGTACAGTATATAAATTTCTAATTTATCATTGTATTTAGTGTTGCCTCTGAAAATCCCCTTTGGGGACATGGTAATAAAGTATGTATGTATGTATGTACATTTCCCCAGCTAAAAACATAAAACAGGAAAGAGCTTTGTACAATATAGTTATTATATAGTTTAATTTTTCTACACTTATTAATTGAGAAGCCTGTTTTTCCAGTAAATTGTCAGAAGAAATTAAACTTTTTTCTGCCCCTGGAAGTTTGCCACAACAGCTGTATAATATATAAAAGAGGTGTATGGCCACTTATTTGTTAATTTGTGTGGTTTTTGAAGAAATTATATAAGCTCTTTAATGCTTACATAATTTCTTCAAAAACCACGCAAATTAGTTTAAAACTGTTTATCAAAAACACTTGAGTATTGAATCTTTTTTAGGCATTCATTCATTTTTGTTATGAATGAGAGGCAGGATGAAAGAAGGTTTTTGTCATAAATTATTATCAACCCTTTTACTACTGAAGTGGCCAACTAGAAATGGCCGAATGTATTCCTAGAGCAGCCAAGAGAACATGACTAGTTTTGGATGTGCTTTCCCTCCCTACAGCTGTAGGAACAGGGGAGGTTGCACCTCCCAGTCTAATTAGAAGTGAAAGAGTTAACTTAAGACATCGCATGATTATCCTACATTTCTGAATCAGTGTTGAGCATGCTTTGTTGAACTTAAGAATTTGGTAATATCGACTGAATGAAAAGCGTTCGTTGATTCCGTGGGGTTTGAGTGCTGATTTGAAAGATGATTTTTTTTGTTCTAAGTTTTTACGGCTTTTTGTGTTACCCTGGTGTAGGGAAAGACCGCAGATTGTCATGTGTTGTTTAGAATGCCGGTTAGTATGATTGAAATGACGCGCGACTGGTTTGGATGTGTCTTTGTCATCAGAGATGTTTACGAAAACAACACATGACAATCTGCGTCCTTTCCCTACACCAGGGTAACACAGAAAGCTGTAAAAACTACATCTTTCAAATTGGCACTCTCAAAACCCCATGGAATCAACGAACGCTTTTCATTCAACTAATTTACATTTGTTTTTTACGTCACCAAATTTCCACCAATAGTGTAGCTCCACCGCTTACTATATAAAACCACACACTACCCACAATCCCTTTATTTGCTCTGATGAAGGGTTAGAACTCCAAATGTCAGCTTTCTCGCATCTTTTTAGGGTGGCTAATTTACCTTATCGACTCAGTTGATATTGCCAAATTCTTGTGCTTCACCCCCACCGATGCAGCACCACAGTTTCTCTAGAAACTAACCCCATTCATTTGTTGAAGCCTGTAGTTGGTTAATGTGAAGTGCTCCAGAATCTTCTCTTTGTTTTTATTTAGTTACCAATATGTTTCCTTCCCTTTTTATTTCAGGCTTTACTGACAGAAGTGTCGTCATGGGGAAACTATTATCTAAAATATTTGGTAACAGGGAAATGAGAATTTTGATGTTGGGTCTTGATGCTGCTGGAAAAACTAGTATCCTTGTAAAAGTATACATATTTTTATTTAGTAAACATGGAGTTTATTTAGAAGGACTTGAAATGATTGTATTTTGACAAAGCCAGAGCCATTTTTTTATTGATTTTGAAATGTTCATATGCAAATCAATAAATGCACTTATGTCGTGTTCATGCTTTATAAGAGAATAATAATAAATGTATATAAGCATGCAGAAACTTTAAAAAATGCGAGAGTAGTGCTCCTTCAGCACTTAAGTGTTTTTAGTTCGTAGTTGCTATAACAACGAAGAACTTTAGGGGGCACTTCGAGAGCAGTCGGCTGTTCATGTAAGACAAATTAATAGTATATCGTGAGCCCAACATCTCTTTCTTTTGTTGTCTGTTGGACACAATATTTGCGTTCAGGAGATGCATTCTAATTTCAGCACCTTCAATGCGGGACTGATTTGAGAATTTTGGGCTATGTATATGTAGACATGTTTCTCTGATCTGTGCAGTTTTAAAATGTAATCATTTCATGAGCGTCGAAAAACACGAGTCTAGCAAGTTAACGTCTCCATTTTCTAGTATCAACATTACTATATACTTGAAACTGGAAACGTTACCTGGCTAGACTCTTTCGACATTCATGAAACGATTACATTTTAAAACCGTACAGAGAAACTGTCTTTGCTCTTCTGCAAATCCCTTAAAAAAACGACCAAAGGAAGACACAAACATGTACACACAGGTAAATTGTTTTGTTTTTTTATTACATAATTACATTAGTATTTTAAAGCTATAAAGCACTCTGGTTCCCTGTGACTGGACCAGCAAATACACAAATGATTTGAATCATTAAATTTCATTATTTATCCCATGTTTGTGTAAAAATAAGCATACAGTCAAACCCCTATTAAGCGACCACCCTCTTTTTAATAAGCAGCAGTTATTAAAGTCGCATTGTGCGAAACGAAACAACTGGATGATGTAATACACTGGGGAATTACAAAAAAGTTTACATCCCAAAGATGACCTGACCAACTGATTGAGTGCTAATTTGCATTTATGTTCCCGTATAGAATATCTTGTTCAACACGTTGCGTACAACGAAATAAAAATGTGTGCGTAATGTAGGATGTGTGCATTATGGCTGTGTATTTATTGAGAACCAATCTGACTGTTCATAGCCTGTGCATATATTTTTTAACATTTAAAAACTGTCTACATGTACTGCTGGTGCCTTCTGTACTCATAATGTTGGGTTTTTTTAGTTGAAAGTATCAATAATTATTATACTGTCCTTAAAGTATTTATGATAATGATATTATTGTCCATAAATCTTTTGATGATCTATTGATAATTTGTGCAATTTGTCCTTGACCTAAAATCAGCCATTTTATACAAACTTAAGCTTGGTCAGTCAGTCACAACTATACCAACAGTAGGCTTTAATGTGGAGACTGTTTCCTACAAGAATGTGAAATTCAATGTTTGGGTAAGTAAGTGCTTTAACATGCTTGGTAATAAGCATTCTGCCATGCTGATGAAAGTGAAAGTACACATGTAGTCTCACTGATAATAAAACGTAATATTCCAAAAATAAGCTCCACTTTCAATAGCATGACGTAGTAAGAGTGGTAATTTAATTAAATCTCTCAAAGCTTTAAGCTCAAAAAACAGTCATGTGCAACCGCTTCTCCTATTAACCGACTACTTTTCAAAAATACATGTACATGTAGCAATTGAAGTTTCTTCCAGTGAAATCACTACAGTCTAAACCTCTCATAAGCAGCCATGCCCACTTTCAACAGTGGTGATATGAATTTTATGTTGCTTTCAACAACCAGTATGCGACAACTTGCTGCAGACACACATTGTATGTGTTACAGTGCAAGTCCAGTAAAACTAAAATCATTTTCTTGGCATTAAAGGGACACTGTTACCTATTTTTAGTATCACTTTGAAAAGCCAAAAAACACATTTGTTTCAATGAAAACCTTAAAATAATGGTCCAGTTTTGTTAACAAATACTCTACCAGTACACAGAAACTAGTATTTTGTTATCTTTGGCTGCAGATGGCCAGGATGGCCAATTTTTTCAAGTTCTTCCCAAGAGTCATGGAAAAATCGCAGAAAATCTTATTATGGTTTGTTCTTCCTTGAAGAAATCACTTGATCTTATCTTCTTGGTGTTCTAAAAGCAATTTTATGTTTGATGTGAAGGTACTTTGTCATATATTTAGTGTATTTTGGCCTAAACACAGCAAAAACTGCATGACAATGCCCCTTTAAAGCTTCAATATGTTCAACAATTATTTTCAATTTGTGGTGATAGTAAAATTACTACAGCTGGTTTGACTTCTTACAATATATTATTACATGTAAGTGACCACTTTGGCTCAGCATTTTTGTTGGTCCCTTATGGCAGGTTCAACTGTAGTAATAAATACATGTAGTTACATGTATCAGACCATTGGTTTACACTGATTGTAATTCATTAGCCTATGAATTTACTGCTTTATCATGACATTATTCCCTACTTGATGATTTTTTTCAACTTCAATTTCTTTTTATTATCCTCACACTATATTGTGTGAAAATGTTTTTATTTCATGTACTATATTTACATGTATGTGTGGAGCAGCAACCTTTAAATTTGTTTGTTGCATTAACAAATTCCCATGAAATATGCCTAAGAGCCATTTGTGTGTTCATAAGTTGGTACCTGAAATTTAACTTTAACTCCCAAGAGTGCAAGATATCAAAATTTAAGAAAAATCTCAAATTTTATTTTGTAAAATATTGGAAAACAAATGGTACCATGCGGAAGTACTGCCGAAGAGGATTTATTTGAATGGTCACACCATAGGATTCTGTCCACAGACTCAAAAGTTATGGCTACACTACACATCTCCATAATTGACTCTGGGAGGGAAAGGGTTAAGCCCTAAGAGTGTCCTTGTAATATTAATGCCTTATCAATTAAAAAGGTCATGAGAATTAATGACAAGATCACACAAGATGAGTTCTCTTGATATCCAAACAATTTCTCCCCACTACTTCTATAGGAAATGTATAGGAACAAGAAATGATGTTATAAGGGCTTAAAGGGTTAATTGGTATTGGAATGTTTGTTTCAGGATGTAGGTGGACAGGATAAGATTCGTCCTTTATGGCGTCATTATTACAATGGTACCCAAGGCTTGATATTTGTAGTTGATTGCGCTGACCGGGACCGTATCGATGAAGCAAAAACAGAATTTCACCGGATAGTAAATGACAGGGAGATGAAGGATGCCCTTATTTTGATATTTGCCAATAAACAAGATTTACCTGATGGTGAGTAAGCTTTAAAAAAGGTAACTGTTGTGTTCCTGAAACAGCCAGTCTTACATGTACAAGAATTTGGTTTTATCGACTGAGTCGATAAGGTAAATTAGCCACCGTAAAAAGATTCGAGAAAGCTGATGTTTCGAGCGCTAGCCCTTCGTCGGAGCGAGTGATTCGCTCCGACGAAGGGCTAGCGCTCGAAACGTCAGCTTTCTCGAATCTTTTTACAGTGGCTAATTTACCTTATTGACTCGGTCGATAAAACCAAATTCTTGTGCTTCACCCCCACCGACGCAGCACCACAGTTTCTCTAGAAACTAACCCAATTCAAGTCTTACATGTATTCTGTTATCTGTGCTTTACATGTAATGCAGCTAAAACCGAACTACGTGTGCAATGGCACGATACAATGCTTTAAAGGATCCTAGTCAGCCACACCTTTGTTTTTGTTTACAACGGGAGTCTCGGTATTATATTACACGTGGTGCATGACCAAAAGTAAGGAAATCGCCGCGACAGGTCAGAGGCGAGATATTTATAAAAATATTGTTACAAAAGATGACAGGCCTAGCACAAATCTTGCTTGTCGCAAAAAAAGCATTTCAGCCCTGCTTAAGAATAGGGTTACCCCAAGTACGTTTCTGAGAGATTGTTTTCTTTTTATAGATCAAAATTAAGATATAACAGGACTGTTGTTCTCAATGTTGCCAATTCTTTGATCTTAGGAAAGTCTCTGATACTGACAGGAGATATTTACGCTTTCCAGAGCCGTTTATTATGAGAATATTTAGTTATGCCATCGCTGTTTGCTAGTTCTCGGCATAACAATATTGTTTCTTTGGCGCATAGTCTGCAAGATCAGTAGTTAGTCGCTGAATGCTAGGATCACTGAGTTAATTTCTTAGTCCGTGATTTTGTGTGAGCGCAAGTCTGCGGTTAGCATGGCTTCCGAGATAGTGTTTCTTCATCAATGATTCCATAGAATAATGGCATGTTACAATTGTTTTCAACTCCTCAGAGTTTATTCTGCGTTTAAGTTGCGTGTCTCGGAACTAGGCTGTACTTTCGTTGTTAAACGTATGGCGTTATTGTATCCATCATGAAATCAGTTTGTGAAATATTGACAATATTTGAATCTCCAGAAGAATCTCCAACATGTTTGCTGTTTCATAATTCTCAAGGCCGGATGCAACTGTTGTACATTGACCTACATTTTTTAACAACAACAATTCGGCAAACTGGCTATGGTTTAGCCGTACGATTCCAACCTCACTTTTGCTCGCAATCCAAAGGTGGAAATTCGATTCTCGAAGAATAGTTTTCTTTGCATTTCCTGGCTCCTTCGACTGTCGACGCTTGGGAAACCGTGAGGTCATAAGACCATTGACTTTGGATGTCAAAACCTTGTCCACCGGTAGCGCAAAATTACGAAAAAATCATTCAAACCGATAGACTAATAATTAAAAAAGGCAACGATAACAGTTACAGAGTTTCATTTACACAACTTGGGACGATGCAGTAAGATTCCGATTCACTATGCAATGTTCAGTAATTTCGATGGCATCGAAAATGGTGGATTTCACCGTTTGAGCGCGCAGTGCATTTTGGATGACTAGGGTCCTTTAATGACTTACTCCTAAAAACAGTAAAAACTATCACTAATGTACATGTATGTCACTGAATTGGATATTATATTGCAACATGATGATGATGTTTGAGGCTGGTTAAAGCTGACCATGTAGTAGATATTTCTGCAAGGTGTGAGCATTTGCCTACCCTTAGGCATGGCAGCCTTGTGTTTTTAACATCACAGAATCCTGGTTTTCTCAGCTTTAACTTTTGGATAAGCCTTGACAAAGTATTGTCCCTTAATACTTTGTTGCATTTAAAAAGCTCATTTTCATCACCACGAGGGATTATACATGACATATTTTCACAAAATGCTTTATGCATGGGGGTTTGCTGGAAAAGAATGCTGCACAATGCTGCAACAAAAAGAACAACAATGACATGCCTTTTTAATTTAGTTGTGTCTTTTCCTAATAATTATGCTTCATTTACTTTTCAGCCCTCAAACCGCATGAAATTCAAGACAAATTAAACCTCCAAAGGCTTTCAAGAGACAGAAATTGGTATGTGCAACCATCATGTGCTACATCTGGTGATGGCTTATATGATGGATTAACCTGGCTGTGTTCCAATCAGAAACATTAATTACAAAGACACTGTGCCTTGAGTGCCCTGTACCATAATTCCTGTATTTCAGTAACCAACTTGACAACTTGCAAGAGATTTTAACCATAAAATGACTATGCTAACGAGAGGAGAACAGTATAAGTGTGGTAACGCTTCTTTGGATTTTTCCCTCTCTGTAGTGGTAAACTAATGTCATGCATATAAACATTTAGGTTTTACCAAAGGAAATAGAACAAAACTTGACATTGTAGGTTATTTATATCATGGCTTCTGATAATAATTAACAAGTATAAAATGACCAAAGTAATGGTCTATAAGAAAGGATATTTGCCCAGCCACAAAGAAGCAGAGTCTATATCCTTTGCTGTCTACAGATACAGACAGATATTATATATGAAGTTAAAGCAGAAACTGTACAACTGAAACCCTGCTTATAGGGAGATTTAGGGTCTTCAAAGTAATTAACATGCATCCAAATTTAACCCTTAACTCCTAAGGCAAGAGTGCCAAAAAAATAAAAATTTGAGAAAAAACCCAAATTTCATTTTGTACAATATTGAAAAATAAATGGTACCATGCAAAAGTGCTGCCAAAGAGGTTTCATTTGAATGGTCGCACCATAGGATGTCATCCACAGACTCAAAAGTTAGAACTACATTGTACATAACAAGTCATGTCTCCGTAATTGACTCTGGGAGTGAAAGCCTTAAAGTCCAAAAATCGTGTGCCCAAATGAGCCAGGGTTTGACATGTACAGTAGTACAGTGGATATGGGAGTTTGTTTGTGATATGCAAACCAATGGATAACTGAATAAGCTGAGTTTAAGCAGCCAATCATCTACAGCTTGTGGAAAGTTTTGCATTATATTGCTTCAAATGGTATGATTGAGCTTCTCTGTGCATAAATACATATCTGAATTTGTTGTTGTCACTTATATAAAGGTATCTCTATATATCACACATTGTTTGAATTTGCTACTCATTAGTAAGCAGGGCTAAAATAAGAAAATCCTGTCCAGTTGTCCGTAACAAGTAGATTTTCCTGTTTGGCAAGTAACTTTATTTCCTGCTTATGTACTCGATGGCCAAGGCCCAGAAAAACCATCCGCTGACTAAATAATGATTTTAGAACTAAAGAGTAAACTTTGGCAAGCACATAACTGCCTGGAGCAAGCAAAATTTGGTAGTTGCCTGTCCAAAGGCAAGGAAGCTGGAATCAAAGCCATGAGTAATTTATTATAAATGGTAATTGAATTGAATAGAGTAATTAAGTGTGCGAGGCTGATTTAAAATAATTTTACTACTATTATCAATAATAACTCTGTGAATTGTATGACACTAAGTTCAATTTACTTGCCACATTAATTTATTAAAGTCGTCATCTCAGAAACAAGTTTTGAGATTAGAAAAAGGTGGATAAACAGCTAATTAGATACAGACTAGTTTTCATGAAAGAAACCAACAACAGTTCAGTATTTATTTTCTGAACAAGAGGCTTAAATCCAATGAATTATATAGCATATTATTTTTCTTCAAATTTTGATTGGTTTCTTTTGTTTCCATTCAAACAGAGAACAAAAGAAAATCAGTAAATCAGTTTTAGGGAAAAGTAATAAGCTTATTCTTCAAATTGACGCTTTTTGCCCCCCCAAAATATATTTGGATTAAGGTGGCTGAACACAGTTTGCGCGCGCTCTTCAATTTCAGCTGCTTACGTGAGTCAGCGCGCGCAGAGTTTTGAGAAAAACAAACGTGGCGCCTATTCAGCGATCATTTTATTTTGCTCAGCGTGGATCGCGAAAGTGTTGTTTTTCGTCTTAAAATCAAACAATTTGTTGTTCGTAAAAATGTTTGTTGAATCAATAGATAATATATAGAACCATTGAAGAAATACACTGCTGTCGGTTTTGTCTTCGGATCAAGAACCCAGTCAAATGCAACGCATGCGCAGTTGACCAAAAAATTGTGACTGGATGTTTTAGCGACTTTCCTCGGAAACGTGCTGATTTCTACGAAACCACTCATTAGAATTTCACGAAATTTGGCACAATAATAGTTCCGAATATGCCGAACTCGCCTACCATCAAAAATTTGAAATCTAACAGAGGAAAATTTTACAAAACGTAAACATATTAAATCACAAATTACGGAAGATCCCTCTGTCAAAATTACATGAGACCAGTGTTAACATGCGAATATTTTTACGAGTTTACTGGAGACAAATGATGGACAAAATCTAATGACTAGATTTTCTGAAAATAAACGAAACCAAATATTACAGGCTGATTTACAATCCACCGTGTTGCCATGGCAACACCCTAAAAGCTCAACAAAAATATCAAAATATATAACTTGATGCTTAATCGTATGCCTCGCCAATTTTGGGCGCCCAGACGTTAGTGGTTTTAAAATGACAATGAATGACGTATAGGTACAGTGAAACTGTGTTCAGCCACCTTAAAGATTTTTATGTTTCCAAAAATAGAGCAATTTGGATCTGAAGGCTAAATGTGACCAGTTACATGTGCAGCATAGTTTTCGATCAAGCTATTGTAAGCCCTTCAATTACAACTTTTTGTAATGCTATTGGATAACCTGTATTTGGAAACCAACATGATTGCACTCAAATTTTGTGGCAAAAAGGCATAAAGGGAACCCATGTTTTGTTGATATTATGTTTTGTAATAATGCTTAACTGGTCCCCCAGTCGCTTACTGGTAGATATTGCTTTTGCCGTAATTATCAATTAAGTAGTTATCCACAGCTTTTGAAATTCTCACATCTACAGAGAGCCTCATGTATATGTTGTGGGTCAAAATTTGCCGTGGTTCAAAATTTTCTTTTCCTTTGTTTTTGGGTATGAAAATGCATGATAATGTATGATAATGAGTTTTAAAGGAAATAAAATTTTGAACCAAGGCAAATTTTGACCCACAACATATATGTTAGCAATAAGTAATTCTGCTTTTTTGCTCTTGTACTTAAAACTCTTATTAATTTTGTTCAATATTTAGTTCCTTGGTGAGGAAGTGAGGGAGAATTTAAGGTTAACGAAACAGTCAAAATATTTTTGATCTCATATATAAACTGCTTTTTTGTACAGTATCAGGACATAAATCGTGGATGTTAAACATTATCAGTTGTTGTTTTGGAAGGTTTAACATTGTTTTAAACTCTGAGTCACAAGTTAGATGCAGTGGCCTTAGGTAGAATTACAGTACATGATAATATAGAAATGTGAATAGGCCATAAACTGCGTACAAGTTTGTTTTTGATACATGTATGGTAAAACTAGTGGTCGAATGTGTAACAGTGAATATTGGAAGACTCTTAACAAATAGGCTTGTATTCTGGAATTCTTATTTTTCTGTGATTGAACAGTAATAATTAAACAATTAATAGTTATGTATCTTAAGAAGAATTTCGCAGACATTTTTTGTAGTTACAATTTTATGTTTTCATTTTTTCAAAGAACACCTTGATTCCTCTATTTTTGATACAAATATTTAAAGAAAGAGTGATACAAGATGCTCAGCTTTATTATATGTAGAATTGTTGTTTCAGTGTAAATAAGTTGATTTTCATAACTCGGGCTAGATGTTTGTCTTTTTACTCCTTTTTTACACTATTTATGATTGGTTGACATATTCAATTTTGCAAGACAAAAATTTTTAGTCTGACATCTGTTCTTTTGATGAATAATTTCAAAAATAATGTTTAAATTTACTGATGCTCTGAGGCAGCATAAGTTCCATTTGTATTACTGAGCAACATAATAATCTTGTTTAATTTATCTCATAATTATCACAATAAGGATTCTAGCAATAACTCTATCTCTGGTAAGAGTTTTCCAGTTTTCACTGTTACAATTTACAGTAAATAAATGTAGTTGGTTTATTAGTGGTGAAAATGTACTTATCTGTTAAATCTGAGCTGATTATGTTTCAATACTTTTAATTACACACAACACTTTTCATTAATCTGGGTAAAGCTTTGGCTACTAAAGTGACGTTTTCCTAGCAGAGGGTTTAATTTTTTTTTAATTGTATCCACAACTTAGTAGGCATTATCTTGCATAAGATAACACAAACAGTTTTTTTGTCTCCAAAAGTTCAACTCATTGAAGTTCCACAAGTTTTTTTAAGTCATTATTTCTTCACTTATTTTGTTGCATGTGCAAGAATTGACTCAACAACTCTTTAAAAGACCCCTGAGAGTGAAAAATTGCTTATGTAGCCTTGGCATAACTCAACACAGCACTGGCTGAATTCAGCCCTAATTAACTTGTTAATATATAAATTATAGTAAAAGAGAAGGTAAATTAGCAAAGTCAAGTCAGAAAAGGGTTATTGATATTATCGTAAAAAGTTAAATATTAATCTATTAGTTATAAACAGTACAATGTGTACATCATTTTCCAAGAAATAGCTCAGTTAATACTAGCAAACTGTTCAACATGTCTGTCTTTAGGAATAGTGTGTTGTTGTGATAGCTGTCTATCAGTTACATTTCAGGCTTTTACTTCGGGTACCAGACACACAATAGAACACATTGTTGTGAGCCATAGTTTTTGGGTCACAGAATTTTGATGAAGTATTGTTTCTTGTTTGTGTTCATTTTGTTTTACTCCATCCGCGTTGGGTACTCAAAGTAAAAGCCACATTTTAGCTTCCTGAATCACTAAGTAGCACACATGGTTTTGGGGACTACAGCTCTGAAGCTTAGATAATTCTGCTGTCATATTACAAGCCAGTGATGAATCCAGACTCCCATTTGTAAGAGGGTTCCAAAAGTGAATTGGGAGGGGGGGGGGGGGGGGGGGGGGGGGGGGGGGGGGGGGGGGGGGATGTTAAGAACTGAAAACTGAAACATTTTTTGGGAAGATGGGGGGGGCTCGTCTAGATCTGCCACTGCAAGTAAAATCAGGCTTTTTTTGGATATTTTTGGCAGCAGGTATTATGCCAGCATAGTGCCCAACCTCTAATAAGTGATTGTACAAGTTATTATGGAGAATTTTGCCAAATACCAGCTCCTTGTGTGTGTAAATCCTAGTCGGAATAATTTACTGTGAATATCTAATACTGGCTGACTTCAGTAAACACGCCTTTTAGTTTCAAGATTGCTGAATGAATATAGAAGGGATCTTCAAGTAGTTACATGAATGTAATTTTTATGGTATATCCTTGCCAAATGACTTGCATAACTGGTACATCATGACAGAAAATGTTCAGTTATTGCAGAAGACCTAAGAGATACCCCTGAATGGACATACATCATGTGTTATGACCTCGCTAGTGAAACACAATGGCAATCCAATAGCCCAACTCACTGCGACCCCCGTCACAACTGCCTGACTGATTTGGCGAGTTAATAAAATTTAATAACTTTGTACTCTACAAGTTTTTCAAAATGGCACATACAATTTGCAAGCTGACCAGTTCTGACAACGCTTTACTGCATTTGTCATAGACCCTATTCATAAATGGCGGCCGGTTTATTATTCTTTTATATTCATGCTAATCAGCCCAACTAGCCTCGTTAGCATGTGCAAAATTAAAAAGAATTTTTGCTCTTAAATGAGGCTAGTTGGGCTGATTAGCATGAATATAAAAGAACAAATAAATCGGCCGCCATTTATGAATAGGGTCTATACCGTATTATACTTGGGAATAGAGGTTTTGCACGGCAGCCATGTTGCATGGCAGGAACAATGAAAATGTTTTGCATTAGAAAGAACATTCTTTCCCATAGGGAAAAGAATCTATTGTTCCTGCCATGCAACATGGCTGCCGTGCAAAACCTCTATACTTGACCAAAATAATCAAGTTATATGGCCAGAGTTCTTTACGACCAGTGTGGTCGACTTTAGACTCTGTCCTGCAAGCAAACAAAATGTTATCTTTCTAATTGGGTTCAGTCAGGCTTGTCAGGATTAAAATACCATGATTTGATGCTTTCTCTTTATCCCTCTAGTTTTGACATGTTTTGAGTAAAAAATGTCAGTATTTGAAATTGTCTGCAGTTTTTTTGTTTCTATCTTCCATTTATGCTCTGAACAAAGGTGTTATTGAAGTTTTTGTGGCAAAAAAGACGCCATGGTCCATTAAGCACTACACTAAGCTGGTGATCAAAAGAATTAGGCAACACTAGACGTTGGGCGTGAGAATTGTTTTCAACAAGTCCCTAAAAATGAACTTTTTGGGTTTTAGTTGTGTAACCTGAAATCAACAAATAATTATTTATATCAACGAAGTACAATGCAGGCGCCGGTTTATTTATAGGGAGAAATTACGAGGACGCTCTCCCTTTCGTGTGTTCCCCTCTCGCGCGCGTCCTCGAAACTCAGTTCACCCTATAAATGAACCGGCGCCTGCTACGCACGCTATTCAAGGTCTAATAATTAAAAGTGAAATGTGCAAAGGAGCGCAAAACGATAATCTAACGGTATACGTGGGATCTGTGAGAGACCTAACCAGCCAAAAAATGAACAAACATACAATAAATTGCAGGGCTGATCTGACTACGTAAAAAATAGACTTTGCGAGACACCACGACAGAAACCGATAAATAAAAGTAGGATCGCAACCGTGGGCAGCCGTTTCGCTGTTATAATTACACGCAGGTCGCATACGGACAACAGCAATGCGGGCACGGACTGTCATGGAACTACTTAATCTTTTGAAACTTTTGTCTCGACTGATTGCACATGCAAATGTCTGTCCCAATTGTCAGGTGTGTTTCTAAAAAAATCCCGAAAACTGGAATGTTGAGCTTGTAATTGTGCTTAGTTCGTTATTGTGATTGTGATTGCTGTGATTGTGCTTAGTTCGTTATTTAACGTACTACATTTGTTTTGCATTGTTTTCCTTACTAATATGTTTTGTCAGTAACTGTGCTCACACTGTGGGTGGCTCCTCCTAAAATGTTCTACAATTGGTATAGGATTTAATGGAGCCGAAACCAATTGTGGAATTGCACACATTTTAGGCATCCTACTGATGAACAGTTACGAAATTCAGATATGTTTAGTAGCCACATTTATTTAAAGTTTGTCCCCTTTGAATTGAGGTTTTATTGATTTGAAGACTGAACCGGTCCACGATAAAAAGGAGCATTCTGATTGGTTCCCTGAGCGCTCTGAATTTCAATGCTACGCGGACTGGTAAGATGGAACGCACAAAAACTGTTTTGAATCAAGTAAACTTATCCTGGGTAACTTTCATACAACTTTGGTAATATTTGCAACTTAATATCCCCATTGCGAAACACATGCTCTCGGGTTTTTTCCTACAAGTTTATTGACAGTGATTAACAAAAACATTCCTCTAATTAGACAAAACTATCAAAGCGCTTTTTGTACTAGGACTACTTACACTAAAATATTCTACTTTTACTCTTCTCTTTCATAAAGGTGCTAAATAATTTTTTACAATAGAAAAATCCCTATATAAAACGGAAACTGGAATACAAAACCGGCGTTTCCAGGTAGAATGTAAATTCAACCTGTAAAATGTTATTCACAAAACAATTACGTTCAATTCAATCGAGAGGCCACAACTCAAGCTGAAAGGTAATTTTAAGAGAATCATGAAGGCACAACACCCCTTCCTCCTTGTGTTAATCTTAAAAAGGGTACAACGGCTTACATTGTAATTAAATTTATTTGTGGCAGACGTGGTCGTGTTTTAAACTATACCATCCTCGGAAACCCAGATTATCGGGGCGGAAGAAAGATAAAAATGGGCAAATTCGGTGCGAGCGAAACGGGCGAAGGGACTCCTGCCCGTTCAGGGAAATTTCACTCGCAACGACCTCACCTTCTTTTCTTCCTCCTGTTCCGATTATCTTCCCCTGGGTTTCACAGCATGAAACCATACATGTCATTTTAACCACACCTAAAACAACTTGACTTAAGACGTTATTTTACCTGAAAAGTTAAAAAGTAAAAAGAAACAGATATTCAGTGTTCTCCGTTTGGTATGGTATGTACTAATGTTTTTTTGGAATGATGTTTCCAAAAGGTCAAAAACAGGACAACTTTTTTTTATCTTTGAACAGACATGTTTCGATCGATCTTCAATCATCGTCAGTTGCAAATGAGCAGCTGACTTTAGCTCATTTGCAACTGACGATGATCCACGATCGATCGAAACATGTCTTGTTAAAAAAAAATAAAAAAAGTTGTCTTGTATTTTAGTGTTTTTTTGGAACTGCAGAGAGGTTGTGTCCACTCGCAGTCCTTTAAAGGTAATTGCCACTTGTCTTCAGAACTCTATTTGACGTTTCCCAAACGCATACAATGTTCTCTTCACCCACTTCAAACCATCTGGAACTTTGTCAAGGGGGAAAATTCGATGCTTGTAAACAGTGATGTTTCCGCATTCAGAATCAAAGTTTGCCAAAATACAAGCTGCCTTGATGTCAGTCATGTAGTCTGGGAGGTGACTTCCACGAACTAATATGAGATCAGAATACTCGTGTCAATTAAACTATTGTCTACTGTTAGCGCGGTTTCATATTTGGCAAGCCAAAATGGATGAAATATCGCCTAATTTTGCAAATTTTCTGCGCCTAGTTAAGTCAAGATCTATTATAGAGAAAAAAGCTGGGGACACTAAAAAATGGAACTTTCTTAAAGACTGTTCTTTATATAGCTCTTGATATCGATTGTTTCCTTTCCCCTGACGGTCAAATACCAAAAATATTTTTAAAGATTTGTAAATCTTATATTTAACTAGATATATCTGACTGATTGTTCTCAATCAAGGTTCGTTTATTGCTCCTGTCTCAACTGTACTTTCTTTGAACCTTCTCTTTTTGTTTGTTTTTCTCTGTGCTGTAATTTAGTTATTGTATTGTATTGTTAATAAAAAAAAAAAATAAAAAATAAAAAATAAAAAACTAATATGAGATCACGAATGCGTCGAGAGTTCACCACAGCAAAAACGTTCCGCTGTGGACACGTTAGGAGACAGAGGTTATACACGCCCGGTTGCGGTAGTCGTGGTGATGGTAAACTAATAGTAGCAATAACACAGAGAGAAATGCCTACTTTATTTTCATGGTCATCTTGCACAGGGAGTTCTGGGTTTGTAAGTGGCAACACCGCATAGCCTTTAAAGACTACTTTATTTGCTACAAGAATTGATTCACAAACAGAGTAATGACCAGCTTTAGCTATGTCAGAACACTGCTTGCTATAGTACCGAGCAACATGGCAACTGGGGCACTCGATCAGGTCACCATCCAGTTGCAGATGTTTCCAGCATTTAGAGCAGAATTTTTCTTTACAGTGAAACAGCATGTCGGAAACTTCCGAAACTTTGATGCCATCACGGAAAGGAGACTTGAATTCATCAATGGACTCAGTACAGATTTGTAGTCTGGTTAGTTCGAGAAACTGCATTAAGAAAACTACAGTGGGAAAGTCTCGGGGCTTTGTGAACAACTGTTTCCATTCCAGCTCTACTGAGCAAAGTTCATTTGCAGCTGTAGGAAAAATAGCAGGACCGGCATTTTCTCTGAACTCACATCTCTGAACCAAAACATTTCCTTTACCATTAAACATGACGCGAAGTCCTCCACAAACATTTTTAAGAAGCACATTTTCTTTGCATGTTAAATTGCTTTCAAAACAACACACAATTCCCCAACTCCGATTGCTGAAAATGATGTTTTCCTCCATTATTGCGTTGGATTTGTTCAGTAAAATGCCATGCTGTCCATTAGCAATCAAAACATTTCTTAGTAATCCTCCGTTACAAGAACCCATGGCCACAACGCCGGAGACAGAGTTATCAAAAATGAAGTTATTTTCCATGTAGAAACGCGATGGAGAATCTATAACAATACCGTATATATTGTTTGTTAGTTTGTTGTTATAGATACTTATGTGGCAATCAGCTGTATTTCCCTGAAGTTGAAGCCCAGATCCACTACAACATGTTATAACGGATGACCTCACTGAAACAAGTGTTTGTTCACGGCAATTTTCAGTGGTCTTTACAATTATTCCTGAGCACCTAGAGCCAGCGATACAGCAATGGTTAATGACTAATGAGTTGACGTCATTAGCCTCTATCAAGGCACTAAGCTTTCGTTCAGTTCCGACGGTCAGTTCCGTTTTAGTTTGATGTGCTTTTCCCAACGTTATTGCAAGAGGCATTTCGTTCTGTGTCGTACAGCCGGCAACTGCAGAAGACAAGGATTGGTCGTCAAATGAACGACAAGGATTCGCGAACTGAACGTTCTCAAATAGAAAAGACCCATGTGACAAATAGAGACCTTTGCTGCAATTAAGCGATGCGGAACCTCCAGGAAGACAAACAAAATAATAACATCCTCCAAAAATAGCCATCTCCTTCAAATCATAATCACCATCGGCTAGAATGATAGTAATTGAATCGTTTGCAAAGTCATTTTGGGATCCAGAGGGTCTGCTTTCCAGTTCTTTAAGCTCACTAACTCGAGACACGAACTTGTACATGCCCTCAATTCGATCAAGCAATCCAGGAAATGTCTTTTGCAGCTTTTGAAAGTCAGCTATCTTGGAATCTGAAAACTTGAAATGTAGCACTGCCGCGGCAGCTTGAGCTCTGCTGGTAAAATCGGTTCTACCATTTTCAACGAGTTTACACAGTGCATACGCCTTCCAGTAGTATCCACGGTAACACTGAATGTCTGCGTGCGTAGACGCGTTAAAGTCGTCAACAGCTGTCTCGAAGTTTCTCATTTTTACATGCGCAATGCCACGGCAGCAGAGAATTTCACCAAGAGGAACTAAGTATGGCTGATTGACTTTTATAGTTCCACGATTTATACCGAAATTTGATATTTTAACAATTTCAGAGCAAAGATTTACTGATGTTTCAAAGTCCCGCCTGCTAAAAGCTTCTCTTGCCTTTGATTCTATCACTTTGATCATTTCTAACAATTCATCAGTTTGATTGGTATCCACTGGGATGTCCGTTCCGTTGTTACTGAACTTTTCTCTAACATCAGTCAGTTCCACCAACTTGTTCGAAATCAATGACGAGTCTATGAAAGGTTGTAAGATTCTTGTTACCTTCATTAGCTCGTCATTTTTGTAAAAACAAATAGGCTCTTTCATTGCACACAAAATTTCGAAGACGACTTGTTGAAAACGGTATCCTTGACTTTCCATTCCTAGAGAATAGGAAAAGAAAGCTGCCTCGCATAATAGTCTGGCAGATTCCTCACAGAAGAAGTCAGGCTTCAAGGATGAATCTCTCAAAAGGTTACATACAAGGTAAAAAGCATTTACGGAAAGCTTTTTCCAACGCCGACCATCAAGTTTGGCCTCATTCAAACTTGACATAACTTGAATCATATAGGCCATGCGATTTTGTTCATTCCTTCCCCGAGAATCCAGTCTCTCATAAAAATCGCAAAGGAAATCTGTCCCGCCAACACAGTCTAGAAATGATTGGTGCAACATTCTTATAGCGGAAGAATAAACTTCATCAGTTTCGCCTTCGCCACCATAAAGATCTCTCAAGGTCTCTTGAACAAGTCGATGGATACTTAAACTATCATCTGACTTACGTTTGAAAAGGGAAAACCTAATCAACAAATCAACAATTTGCTCTGCACCGATTGGCATTTTCAAACGATCCTTCAGATCCTCTTGCTCAACCTCCGGGGCTCCGACATTCAGAATATCAATGGGTATCTCGTCTGGGGACAAATGTGCAGCAATTTTCATGAAGAAAGTAGCCGCCTTTCCAAGTCCTGGATCCTTTTCGTCATTTTCGATATAACTGAAATTGAGAAGCCACGTAGTTTGTACTGCCAGGCGTGCATCGTTGTAGATCTCTGAACGTGGTTTGGCAGTTTTTCTATTTAAAAGCGTCGACTTTTGGGAACGATACTGCTGGAGGTATAACTGAATGGAGCACTTTAACGCTTTAATGTAGGCGGCAGCTTGCTCTAAAGCCAACGGTAATCCACCAAGCTCCTGGGCAAGTTCTCTTTCTCCTTGGTCCTGACCTTCACAACTAGGTGGTAACTCTGTGCGCTTCTTAAGAAATTCTACGGATTCATCCAGAGAAAAAGCATCTAGCTCAAAGACGTTTTCAGACGAAAGATCTAAATCCTCACATAACGCTTGAGAACTTCTACGAGAAGTAACAAGAATGTTACCTGAAGTTTTGTTTTTCCATTGACCGAAAAACAATTTCCTTGTGCAGGGGCTAAGTTCTTTTTGATCCATGTTGTCTACAAGCAATAGCCACTTGTCCTTCGGATTACCAAGCCACGAAAGAGTTACAGTCAATAATTGTTCAAATTGTTTGGCTTCCTCGTGCTGATTCGACTGGGTGTTGTGTACAAATTCTCCATGAATTCCCTGAAGAGATGCCCTCGTCAAATCATCACTCTCTCCATTTACCACGAATACGCCTCCAGGGTAGCTTTCTATGTTGCGCCAAGCATACTCGAAGGCAAGAGATGACTTTCCGCACCCTCCAAGACCACAAATACCATGAACGTTAGCCTTTCTCCCTGCTACTCCACGAACATCTGGTTCAGTGTCGGTATCACCAAAAACTTTTTCTAGGTTTTCCAGCTCTTTTTTCCGGCCTGTAAAATACTCATTTCTGTCTAGCGCTCCGAAGAACGTTGGAGGCTTCTTACTCTCTTGACGTTTCACAGAACTGCAACTAAGCTCTTCCACCCTTTGTTTCAAGGTTTCCACCTCATGTTCAATTTGTTCAACTTTCTGAGGAAGTTCTAGAAGCTGTTCGAGGGATTGCTTGACTTCCAGGAACTGGGACTCTAACAGATCTTTTTGTTCTTTGTATTGACAAACAAACTCATCTAAATTGGTTGAAAGTTCCAATACTTCGTTGTGAACCAAGCTTAAAAGGGTAGGATCTACAGGGGAATTCCCACAGAACGTGGTACCTGTAAATAGAACAACAACGAAGTCATCAGTTATAAAAACATAAGATGACCACTTTAATATCAGTCTGGTGTACCCATTTATAGTTGACGAAAGAAACAGTTCGTTTGTGCTTTAAGGCAAGAATATGAAATAACTAAACTATCACCAAAAACATCTGACTTAGAGCAGTTTTCAATTGACTGTCGAAAGTAATTACACAATTGCTTTGGTTTTGCATTGCTACGCTTTGTGATTGGCTAAAAAATCTCGCGCCACTTTTTCGACCAATCAGAAGTAAAACCAAAACCAATCGTGACTTGCTCGCACGCGTTTTCCCGCGCTTGGCGCCCGCGACATGTAATTGCTTCGAGCTCTGATTGGTTCATTGGATTGTTTACGACTGCTGTGATTGGTCAGAGTAATTACTTTGGTTTTGGTTTTACGACACTCAATTGAAAACTGCTCTAATATTCGTGTTTTATTCATTTATATCCACCAGTAATAAGGAGGAATCATAGGTGCTCTTACATTCCAAACCTTCTTTACTTCTCTCTTAAAGTGCCTATAACCCTTAAATACATATTTGCAGAATCAATTCTACGCACATTGAATAGTTAAATGGTAATAAATATTTCTTGTTTTGAACGTCGCGTTATTGAGTTATAGAGATTTGAATTTACAAAATGCTAATTAGATGACGTCAACCCGGGACTTTGCCATTATTTCTTCGCCAATAAAAAAATAAACTGTGGATAGTCAATTGATTCGTAAATAATATTACTTGGAGGTGAAAACAAATAGTTGTATAATAAATGATTCCCGGGTTGACGTCATCTAAGGCCCCGTTTACACGGGTCCGGACAAATTTTTGTACGGACAAAAACTTGCACGGTTCCACCTTGCGTTTACACGGGACCGGCGGAACTGGACGAATTTTTGAACGGCTAAGTGTGCAAGTTTTCGTGTAAACACCACTGCAATCTGTAACAGAATTTGCACGGATCCATGTAAACACGTAGTCTAGGAACAAAATTCGTCCGTGCAAATATTTGTCCGGACCCGTGTAAACGGGGCCTAAAATAGCATTTTGTAAATTCAAATCTCTATAACTCAATAACGCGACGTTCAAAACAAGAAATAGTCTCACCATTTAACTATTCAACGTGCGTAGAGTTGATTCTGAAAATATGTTTTTAAGGGTGATAGGCACTTTAAGTTATAAGCACATTTCTCAAAAACCACAAATCATCAAGAATTGTTTACAAGCAACTAATAGCAAATAAAAGTGAAAAACCAACATCTTGTATAGACAAGTAGCATAAAGACATCCGCTCTTCAACCAACAAAAATGTCAACTGGAGAAACGCTTTTCAAGCAGCAAACACTTGTACAACGAGCTCAAAACTAATTGATTTCAATTTCAGATTTTTACCAACTAACACCTATCTGCAAAAAATAGGAGTTAGAGAGGACGGTAAATGTACTTTTTGCTACGACGAGAAAGAGGATTTGACGCATTTATTTTGGAAATGCCAAAGAACCAAAACTTTTTGGGAGAAGGGAGAACCTCATGGTATGGCTTCAGTCGTGCCAGATACTCCAACCAGGCAATAACTTAGACATGACCACTGCTTTGGGCCTGACGCCAGACAGCTCTTCCATTAAGCTCCATATAAACTTCTGTTGCCTTATAGCTAAGAACTTTATCTGGATATGCAGATTGAAAGAATGTTATCCAAATCACAACAATCTCTTGCTTTATCTGAGACATATATACCAATTAGAAAATAGGACACCAAGGTGAATACAGAAAAATGGAAACCTTTCATTTCCTCGCTGAATCTTGTCTCCTGACTCCAAAAACATAAATTAGTTTTATCTACACCTACCATGAATATTTATATTTCTTTCACCATGAAGAAAGCAAATAAATGTAAAAATTAATTATAAATTATGCTAAGTGATATATAGAATTAGCATTGCTGTACTCTAGTTTATTAGTGAAATTGTAAGTGCTGCTGTCTTTTTTCTTTGCTTTTTTTGTTTGTGTAATTTTTTTCTGTTTTTCCTTTCTTTATGTTTTACTTGTATCTATTAATAATAATAAAAAAAACTTTAAGTTTATACTAAGTTAAAAACCTTCCACATTCCGTAATCTATCAGCAATAGAGTTTGGACTCGAAAATCAAATTGAAATTTATAACAGTTTCGTGGTACTCTCTTGAAAAGAAATATGGAGGCACGGTGGTCTGGTGAAGCAAGGGCATTGGATATTTAATCCAAAGATCAGTGGTTTGAAATCCTGGTATCAGCCACATTGTGTTGTTTTGTAATCTCAAACAAAGTGCCCAGGAATGCAAATGGGCACCGCGGCAAACTGTAAGGCAAACACAAGGCTAAAAAATGCTGGGGGTAATCGTGCACTGGAATAGCATTCCATGCAGAATAGATTAGTAATATTCCTAGATGCTTTATGCTTTGGAAAGCAGAGTTAAGGAACGGTCGTGGGCATCTTCCAGCAAGCAAATCCCCCTTTTTACCTAGCACACGCCAATAAAAAATATAAAAAGGCTTAACTCGCAGGATAGAAAACATTGTGACAGTATGTTAAAGCCGATAAACGTTTTAAAATCCACTAAAGGAGCATAAAGGGCCGGTTATTTAAACGAAGTGTAACTTAGAACGCAGTTTAAGACAATGGACCTCCACATTTTAAGTAGAAAAAAGATTTTCTAGTCTGTGATATATGCCTTCCTGGCAGTGTTTACAATGAACAACATTTAAATATTAGTGTTGGCAAGATTGTGATTAATTTAAACTGCAGTTTTGTTAAACACCATGACGGTCTAAACTTTGTTTAAATAACCGGCCCTAAAAGTACTTGATGATAAAATAAGAAACCTTTGGTCTCCCAGTCATTCAGCTCGGACAAGATTTTGTTCTCATCTGCTGCAGGCAGACCGATGGATTGGACAAGTTGCTGCATCTCCTGAAAACTGCTCTGGAACTTCACTGCATCCCAGACTGTCAAATCACAGTGGGCCCACTCATTTCTCACATGTTCTCTCACTGTCTTGGCTGATGACTGTAGTGCAGGAGAAAACACTGGCACTTCACCGAGTAACAAAAGGACAGCGGAACCATCGCACTTCCCATCAAATACACTGAACTTGGCCATGAATGGTTGAACGTAAAGCTTGGCAAAGTCAACATGACTTGTGACTTTGTAGTCAAACTTGGAAAAGTCAAATTTTCCAGAAGAGAGTTTGTGGTTGATATTGCTATTGATGTTTTCATATTTCAGATGTTTGGGATGATTCTTCAGAATCCCAGGTGGAGTTTGGACGTGAATGTTGTGGCTGGATCGCAAATCCTGGTATTCTGTCTGCAAAGATTGTTCCACAAAAGGACGAATCTGAGACACCAGCTTGTTGAAAGCTATCCCCACAACCAGCCAGCGCTTTTGGTCTTCTGATATGTTCATCTCGCCTCCTTGAAAGATAAATCCAAAAGGGCGATGTTTGTCATTTAATGGTTTAACATTTCTGCTTAGACAATGACCCGCATTCCCACGACATAAGCATCTACAGTGATACCCATTTCAATGACATATATATTGGGACATAATCAAAGAAATAAAAATCATCACCGCGCTTTTACATTCCCTTGACACGAAGGCCAAACCTATACTTAAACGACCACCTTCCCACAATGGACATCAATGCAGAACAGACATCGGTTTCCTTGTCTTGACTTACTGTACAACCTTTTACTGAAACCTTCACATAACAGCCACCCCTCTACAGTGGCCAGAAAATTTTGTCTGAAGATGGCCACAGCAGCGAGGTTCGATTGTGACAATCACCACGTTAACTCTCCCATTTCCTATTTCTGTGACATAAGGATGGTTATCAAAGACATTAACAATCATCATCCCACCCTCTCTTAGTTTGTCAGACCCATGTAAAACCCATTTCAGTAGCATGTAATCATACAAGAGACATAAAAACTATCGGTGACACTGCAATCGTAAATTTCCATGACATTACCAATAAAGGAAAACTGTCTCTAAAAACATTTTCTTTGACAATTTCAGTATCCGTTCATTTTTCTTTCTGAATTGTAATTTAATATGAAAAGTTTTTCAGTGCAACAGGTCATGCTTCCATAGCAACAATGCTTTGAAAGGCATGTTGATCCAAATGCTGTTGATAGTCTCCTTGACTATTAACAAGCAAGCCGTCTTTGGATATACGAGTTGGTGAGCTAATTATGCATGCGAGTGAAGGTCATGCGAGAGGAGGCATCTCTTTTGTCTCTTGCATGACCTTCACTCGCATCCATAAATAGCTCACCTGTACAACTATCAAAAGAGAGACTACTAGCAATTTAAATTATCCATATTCTTTAATCTCCGATTAAATATTAATTTTGCAATAAATGAAAGGTCAAATATGTAAGAAGAAAGGTGTGTTTAAAATAAAAAAAAATGACTATTGTCACAGTTATTCTACTTATACCTTTTATTAATGCAGAACAACATGCCAACTAGACCACAACTTTATTTTCAGGCAGAGCTCTTAACAAGTTAACCAGTTAAGAACCTCACTAATGGACGTTTCCTCAATACTGAAGGAGTGCTGAATAGGGGAAATATAATCTGACGGCTGCCTTGAGGAAGGTGGCAGCTGAGAAGCTAGTTTTGGTCAAATTTCAGTAAAATGGGAATTTAAGGCATTCCCAATTTCATCTGGGGTAGTATAATTTGTGTTGTTATATGTGATGTTTTTAATAGACGTTGTACTCAGATTATTACCCAGTAAATTGTTAAGAGCAGATCCGTGCAAGAATCAAACAAAATCGCAAATCTTCGGCAAAGCTGAAAAAAATCAAATTCGCTCGTCTTTTGCATATAGATAGTCTATGGTAAGTACACTAATGCCATGTAGTTTTTTCCTTGGAATATCTATTTGTTTCCGAGAAAAACGAAGAAAGTCGTTATCATCTCAGGGCACAATTTGGCAATCCCAAACACATGCAAACAAGGTTGAAATAAGTCATGATTTACTCGACTCGCGTATGAAAACTACTGCGCTAGAAAAAGCTGTCATAGTTCCAATTTGTTGTATAACTTGTCATAGTCTAAACACCATGATTTCATAAAAATTGGATTAATCTAAGTATTCAAGGGAAGCCAAAAGCTTATGGCTCTCCCGTGCTCCGTAAAACGGTAGGCGAAAAACAACAATGATTTTGAGCATGTGCCTTTGTTCAGAATTTCGTTATATTACGAATGACAATACTAGAATTGACGGTCTTTCAAAATATGTAAAGTTTAGTCTGGGGAAATGAATTTGAGATTTTTAAGAATTTGTTGAAAATCGTGAACGAAAGACATAAAATCACGCCACCTTGTGTATGCGTGACCAACAACAAAAACACTTAGAACGTTTTTCCTTGAGAAATCTTGGCAATTAAACTCTGACGCCAAAAAACAATGGAAATATACAAACCTTAACTTGGATATGACATTCTTGAATGTCCAAAATGTTTCGTTTTGCCGTCTGTTCAATTTCATTCGTGAAGTTTATCATGAACAGTGAAGATCAGTGAAGCCCGTAGCCACGATCAAAACCGCTTTACTTTTCGCTGAATTCTTCGTAGCTCACTTTGCACTTTCGTACTCTTTATACTGTTGATACAATTTTTTCTGGTGGAAACTGTAAAAGGGCTCACAATAAAGCGAACTAGTTCAAGCATGTGTTCCCAGTTTTTCATCCTTGCATAACCGTGAACCATTTTAAGACCATATGCAAATTACGTCTGAAATTTGCACCTCAGGCTGAGCAAGTGTTCGTGACAGTCACGGTTGGTACACAGGGTGGATATTAAGGTTTTCTCAGTGGCCAAAATTCCATATTTTTTTCTTGAAGTTTGATGAGTGTTGTTCGGAAGTCTTCAATTAATACAGTTCAAAACAGGAAAGAGATCTCGTGGGTTTTAAATACAGTATTGACAGAAAACCAATATTTATTACATGGGTGGGGTTGGGTTGGGATGGATCTTGTCGGCCTGGATTTCACATGTTAAGCTACACAAATAATCTTTCAAACGAGAACGCAGGTACAAAGATTGAGAAATTTTGATCCATTTACTTGTCATTGTTTTTATTTTTAGAGTTTTATGAAGTCTTCTACTTCCGCTTCTGGTATCTAATTAGACTGTTATGGTAAAACAACAACAAAGACAGGCCAACCTTAGTTTCATTTTTAGAGTGTGACAATCGACAATGCTTTAGTTGTGAGAGGAACATTCCTCCTTCATTGTCCCGCTTTTAATAAGAAATATTTCGGTTAATCTTCTCTTTAGCCGATACATACATGACTCGCGCTTTCCGCTCATTCCTTGCTCTGGTATTACCTTTTTCTGTTTTTTAAGAGGGAGGTCGGGCCAATAAGAAATCAATAAGCCATTTTCGTATTTAATATTACCGCTGAATTCAAACACCAATGACACATTGATACAGGGTTAGACTCGACCTGATGTAAAATATTCACAAATACCGGCAGAAGGTGCGTGAAATTTGAAAATTAAGCAAAAGACAGAACTCTAAACAGGTCATCTTCTCGCCTGAATTTATGAATTTATCACTTCAGATTGAGGCTAACCCTGTAAAAATGCGCCTTCAATGCTTTCATTCAGCGACCATAGCGAATTCGAAACTGGTCTATTCTATTCCTGCGGAAAATTGCAGACGAAAAAAAATAAACACAATAAAATGAAGTTAAAAACACATTGAAAACTAGCGGAAAAGAATCAATGCAATACACGTTTCATGCACAGCATTAAGAAATATAATTGATCAACTAATCAATTAATTAATTAATGCCAATATAATGAAAAGAAAATAAACTGATGTGGTATTTTTTTGGTGTATATTGTAGGAGAGCTATAAGGCATTTAACTCTAAAACACCCTTATGGACTACTGGTCCTAGAAAGAAAATTAGGAAACCATGAAACAAAGAATCTTCCGCGTTCTAAATTCTTAAGGGGTTTTTACAACAACAACAAACAACAGCAGTTTCATTTGAAACCTTCCAATTACAACAGTACCTCCCATCTATCATACATACATAATTTCATTCCACTTTAAGCGAGTGCTACGTCGCTTGTACAATATATGATAGTCCAATACACCCTCTGGTGTCGTATTCAGGGCCCATGCACCCCATTGGGAGAGATGGGGCAGAAAACGTTTGGGAAAGTTCTGCTTTCTCTAGTTCAGGTACTGCGTTCAGAGCCTTGAAGCATACTGCACTGTACATAGCGCGAGCATTAAGCGTTTCTAAAAAAATCAATGAAACATGGCAAAAAGACCCAATGAATACCTTTATATCCACCCATGTACCAACCGTGACTGTCACGAACGCTTGCTCAACCTGATATGCAAATTTGAGACGTAATTTGCATATAGTCTCTAAACGGTTCACGGTTATGCAAGGATGGAAAACTGGGAACACATGCTTGAACTAGTTCGCTTTATTGTGAGCCCTTTTACAGTTTCCGCCAGAAATCTGGTAAAAAATTGTATCAACAGTATAAAGAGTACGAAAGTGCAAAGTGAGCTACGAAGAATTCAGCGAAAAGTTTTTAAAAGCGTTTTTAATCGTGGCTACGGGCTTCACTGTTCATGATAAACTTCACGAATGAAATTGAACAGACGTCAAAACGAAACACTATGGACATTCAAGAATGTCATATCCAAGTTAAGGTTTGTATATTTTCATTGTTCTTTTTTTTGTTTTTTGGCGTCAGAGTTGCCAAGATTTCTCAAGGAAAAACGGTTTTGTTTTTGTTGTTGGTCACGCACACACAAGATGGCGTGATTTTACGTCTTTCGTTCACGATTTTCAACAAATTCTTAAAAATTCCAAATTCATTTCCCCAAACTAAACTTTACATATTTTGAAAGACCGTCAACTCTAGTATTGTCATTTATAATGTTACGTAATTATGAACAAAGGCACATGCTCAAAATCATCGCTGTTTTTCGCCTACCGTTTTACGGAGAACGGGAGAGCCAGAAGCTTTTGACTTCATTTGAATACTTAGATTAGTCTAATTTTTATGAAATTATGGTATTTAGACTGTGACAAGTTGTACAACAAATCGGAGCTATGACAGTTTTTTCTGGCGCAGTAGTTTTGATACGCAAGTCGAATGAATCATGACTTATTTTAAGCCTGTTTGGTGTCGCCAAATCGAACCCCGGGCTGAAAACTAATGTTTTCGTTTTCCCAGAAACAAATAAGTTTTTCAAGAAAAAAAACTACACAGCAATTGTATACTTACTAAAGGCTACCTGTATGCAAAAGAAGAGCGAATTTTAGTTTTTTAACTTTGCCGTGTAATGTTTGATTTTTGCACGGATTTGCTCTTAATCCCTTTCCATGTCTGATTTATGTTCTCTAAATTTTCTCTAAAGTAATTTCTATAGTATTCTTCGGCAGATTTAACTTCGTAGTTAACTTTATTTCTAATACTTTTGTAATCCAGCCAGTTTTTTCAGTATTTAACCTATTAGCTCTGTCTCTTTCAAACATAAGTTTCTTCAATTTGGATGTTATCCAAGGCGCTTGCCTGGCTCGCACCCTTTTACGTTTCACTGAAGGAGTGTGAAGGTTACAGACAGAAAGAAAGGGTTTTTTCCATGTTTGCCAGGCAGAATTGGGATCGTTGTAATTTCCAATAGTTCCCCAAGGGATTAACACAAGATCTTCTCTAAACTTATTTCGGACAAAATTTTAATAGTGCCTTGATTCAATAACTCTAGGGCTAGCCTTGATGGATGGTATTTTTCGTATAGCATATATTAGATTATGATCTCTAACACCAATCTCTGAGACCCCATAATGAGAGAACTTATTAGCATCATCATAGTAGTAGATGTGTCTTTCGTAACTTGAGTCGGCTGTTCTATTAGCTGTTAATATTGAAGTATATTACATATTTCAAGCAATCGTAATGTACGGTGGTCACACGGGGTGGCACTTACATCACAATTTAGGTCACCGAGGATGTTAAACTCAATACCCTGTGACTCTAGTTTTTCGAGAAGGCATTCAAAGACATCCATCAAATTTATAGTTAGCAAGAAGGTTTATACCATGTTGCAACCAAGAATGATTTGGCTCTTGGTTTTTTAACTTTAACCCATAACCATTCTAGCTTGGGATAACTAGTTAGTAGCTAAACAGTTAATTCTAGCTTTAATATTCAGTAGACTTGCACAGCTCCTAGGAATAGCACATTTATTGTGATTTGGACTCTAATTGCTGCGGAACGAGCGTAGCGAGTGAGCAGCAACATAATCAGGATTTAAGAGAAATATATGAGAAAAAAATATAAGCTACGAAAAATCTCGATTTGATCGCTTTTTACCAGAATTCACTGCGCCACGCACACATTTTGGGCCAGAATTCACTGCGCCACGCACACATTTTGGGCCAGAATTCACTGCGCCACGCACACATTTTTGGCCAGAATTCACTGCGCCACGAACAATAGCCTCGCTTGCTGCTTCAAGCTGTTGGCTGCGAGATTTGTAATATTTTGGCCCAACATGTGCCAGTCGTAATCGGAACTGAAGTGTCGAAGACTACCGCGGGTTGAGCGAGGACTGTGAGGCATGGTGATATAGCAAAGATTTTAGAAGATTGTACGGAATAAAAGACAAATTTATTTTGAAATTACTCCGACGGCGGTCGATGAGACTGAGCTGAGCGCGTGGGGACGGGAAACCTGAGCTGAGCGCGTGGAGACGCGAACACGATACGGCTAGCTAGTAACGCAACATATTCATTATCAATAATTAAGTTAAACCTAAATTTTCACACCTTCCTCGTGGTGAACGCGTCCTTTGCTCAACAATATTCTACAGACATTGCAAGAACTTATGCGTGAATTACAAAACAAAATTAGTCTTATCAGCTGGAGTTTTCGTCGATTCATCCCGGTTACATTTGCTTTGCTTTCCCTCAAAAAACGAAAGAGAAAATTCTGTAATACCAGCGAGGCGATAAAACAGCATTATTACAACAAATTTACCGCAGCAATTACTATCTTTTGGATACACTAGTTATATTATTAAATAGAGGACCTAAACTTAGAACACACATGATATTAATGTAACCCTTGAATGCGCCGATCAATTCAAAACATCAACATTCTCCCATTGATTGAAAGGAAAAACACTGTAAAATGAACAACAACCTCTCTCAAACAAAAAAATTCATTAAAAGGAAACATTTGTCAGTTGCTGTAAAATGTGTTTAGAATAATAAATTTTCACCTCGTGGAATAACGTTTGCAAGCGATTTGTTCAAAACCCAACAGCTCCACCAAAAATGAACCAACCGCTTTGCTAAATATTTTTGCAACATTTGTTGATCACACGAGGAATTACTTAATTAAAAAATTTATCGAAAATCAAATCCCTTAACAATAACAAAATTCATTTTGACGTGGTGTCTACAGGAGTGCCGTGAAATATCAGTTGCAAAGTATACATGGTTCAGTTGAGTATATTCTTGAGGAAAACACTAGCTAGAATAAATCAGAAAAACTGAATGCAAAGTGTGTTTTTTATTCTCACTAAAAGCATACTATCATTAGTATGATGGGGGGGGGGGGGGGGGGGGGGGGGGGGTGGTGTTGATGTTTCAAATTGATCGCCGCATAACCCTTATAGATATACTGTGTATATAGATCAAGAATGTATTCCATTATAAGAGAAAGAAACCTATTTATAAATGAAAAATATAATAATTAAATAAAACATGTAATAAAATGTGTTGTTCCAGTAGTCACTAACAAAACAGATGATTTTATATATTTTTAAATAATTTCTAAATTTCTTATCAGACGATACATGGTAATTTCTTTTTATGTACTTATTTGCATATAGTTCTATCTAATTTGTATATGGTTCTAAGGCTACGTTCACGTGGTACCAGACGAATGTTCGACCGGTTGAAATTTCATGTGGTTTGGTGTTCCATTCACATGGAACCACGCTAACTGTACAAAAATTTAGACACCTAGCCGTTCAAAAATTTGAATGCCAAAATTGGGGACGAATTTTTAGCCAGTACGGTCAATAATTTAACCAGCACAGGGTGGAGTCACCTTGACAGTCTAATTTTTTTTACGGCAAAGGCGTGGTTGCTTAGATGCATGGTAACTCAGCTAGAATGTGTCGGGTTATTTTTAAAATCGCTTTGCTTGCTAAAAAAATGGCTATGACATGCAGAGCTTTCCATGCACAAAGGTATGGTGTGCTGGAGTTCTGTTAATATCAGAAAACTGACACGGAGCAGTAGGGACGTTTTTTTCATCCGTCCAAGTAAAATATTTGTCACTTTCAGGGTCTTTCTGCATGTACCGGTATCCATGAACCACTCATTGTCTTCTATTGTTTGTGAGGTATTGTATTTTTGGTCTTGTTTTGCATTTGTATTGTTGTCGTTCTTTGTTCCTTTTGTTTTACGTAATATGTGCTCCGGTACATGCAGAATCTACCCACTTTCAGGTGTCGAATCTTTACCGTTATCGCTACCATTGTTGGCCTTTCTCTTTCTAGACGCCATTTTAGATTTGGTGAAGTAGCACTCTGCACATGGGCAGATGGTAATAAACCACTGACAAAAGTTAAACTTCAACCGGTTGGTCAGTTCCATGAGAACAGAAGGAAAATATTGCAAGGTTCCGTGTGAACAAAATGTCCGGTCAAATTTTTCAACCAGTCGAAATGTGTATGTATGTATGTATGTATGTATGTATGTATGTATGTATGTATGTATGTATGTATGTATGTATGTATGTAACATATTCACACCTACAGATAATTAAAAAATAATTAATTTTTAATTAAACTTAAGTTACAGTCAACACGTCTGCAAGCTTCAGATATCATTCATTTTAGACTAGTGATTAAAATTAGGTGCTTTTGTTTTCGAGTTTTTTTATGCATTTTTAGGTAACGTTTATCCCGTGAACCTGAACTGAGTTTCAGTGTTTTGCTGACTAAATTCATGTAAATTACATATCATATAAAGCTTATGGAGAATTCAAATTGCCAGTACGTCAATAGATGCTTTCTTAAGTTTGTAAATTCAAAACATGTCTGATATCTAATTTTACCGCAAATATTTGACATTGAATTTTGGTACAAACACTATTTAGCACTACAAACCTACAGATTCCCACAGTTATCTGTTACATTTATCCTCACATCCATCGCACGTTAAAAACGCCATTCCGTATTCTCAATTTCTCAGACTTCGACGTCTATGTAGTGATGACTCTGATTTTTCCAACAAATCAGAAGAAATGTGCCAGTTTTTCAAAAAACGTGGGTACCCTGACTCTGTTGTTAATACGGGCCAACAACGTGCACAACAGATCGACAGACAATCAGCACTACAAATGCCACAGATGGAAGAGAACGAGAGAATTCCATTCACCCTCACTTTCCACCCACACAACAACACAGTCAAAAGCATGATTTTAAAAAATTTCAAATTACTCCAAAACGACCCCGAAACTGGCAGAATTTTTTCACAACCCCCACTAATTTCATTCAAACGTGACAAAAACATAGGCAACTTTCTAGTTACGAGCGCACTGAAATCTGACGATGTACCGGGAACTTTCAAATGCACACGCACACGATGTAACACTTGTCCTTTCATTCACAACGCGGACAAAATAACAGGACCCAAACGATCTATTAAAATCACTGATCGTTTTACATGCACCTCCGTTAATGTTATCTACTGCATAACATGTACTTTTTGCAAAAAGATATACATTGGCGAAACAGGGAGGAGACTGGGCGACCGTTTTCGTGAACATCTCCGAGACGTTGAAAAAAATGACAAAGACGCATCCAAACCAGTCGCGCGCCATTTTAATCTTGCTAACCATTCTAAACAACACATGACAATCTGCGGCCTTTCCCTACACCAGGGTAACACAGAAAGCCGTAAAAACCTAGAACAAAAAATCATCTTTCAAATCGGCACTCTCAAACCCCACGGAATCAACGAACGCTTTTCATTCAACTAATCTACATTTGTTTTTCACGTCACCAAATTTCCACCAATAGCGTAGCTCCACCGCTTACTATATAAAACCACACACTACCCACAATTCCTTGATTCGCTCCGACGAAGGGCTAGCGCTCGAAACGTCAGCTATTTGAATCTTTTTACGGTGGTCAATTTACCTTATCGACTCAGTCGATAAAACTAAATTCTCTTGTATGTTGCATGTTTACTGTATTAAAATCTAATACTAGTAGTTCCATATTGGAAGTGAAGTGCTGCCTCATTGCGAAATGCTGGTTAAGCTGGATAAGAATCTTGAAAACGTGGGGTTGACATAAATCAAATTTACGCCATCGCCGTAGAATTGGGCAAAAATCCTTCAGTTCTGTGCATTCCGAAAGGTCTTAGATTTTTCCCACATGTAAATAATCTATTTGTCTTGATTTCGTGCCGGTTATTTTCCCGATTCTCGAATCATCCGCCTCAGATTTTATAGACGAATACAGAGCGTTTGTTTAATAAAAAGTGAACACTGGACAACGAAGGAAGCCGGGAAATATAAGCGTGGTAGGAATCCCGATTAATTTCACTTCTTTCGGTTGTTTGCCTTTCATGAACTTTTATAGTCGTGAATTTCGCTTGCGCTAGTGAATGTTTCTCGGGCGAAAATAACCTTAAAGCGATCACAGTTTCCTTTAATTTTTCTTTTCAATGTTTCGGATACGGAGGAATAAAAATTGGATATACTTTTTTGCAAGACAGCGGCGTTGCGTTACTGGAAAGGTTTCAAATTACCTTTCACATTATGCAAATTGCAGCATTTTTACCTCAACTGAAAAATATAGAAAGGGCTAAATATG